>JAQQAE010002709.1:0-21683 GCA_029823295.1 Pseudamia nigra | reverse complement strand
ACTCCTTTTGAGTATCAGTTGTAAATTTTTTTGTATTGTTTGTGTTTATTTAAATTGTTTTTAATATGTTGCTCAAAAATAAACTCACTAAACTCATTGGAACTGGGGGTTGTTATTATAAAGCAACAATACTTTTTGAGTGTTGTTTCTATATACTTCACCCCTGACATTCTTCATGATCAACTGTGAATTTCTTAGCTTGCAAAATGTTTAAATTTTCAAGTGTCATATGACAAACTGTAATGACGGATTACTTTCCTAAGTGAAATCCCATGGCGCCCAGGGACAGGCTCTCTATATGGAAATGACAACCATCTAGTTTCTTTAAAATAACTCTTGGTAGAAACTTTAGATCGATGTCAAACTTTGCTTTTAAAGTGCAGCCTGTTTAACATTTCTTACTCTGACCGGAGATGCTTGAACTCTAAACTTAGGACCAAAGACATGACCTAAAAGATGCAAAACCATTATGTTACATGTCACCGTCTCACTCCATCTGCTTCCTGCCTTTTCCTCACGCACCTTGACTTCCACTTTCTGCACACACATACACACTACGCTGGTCTGAGTGTGTCAGCCCTAGTCACCCTGTGAATAAATCATAGTAAAAGGTTTCTGAATAATGCAGCAAAGAGTCCAGACACCATGTGTGCCTGTGTGCGTAAAAAGTCCATTTATAATTATTGTACTCGAAATAACTCGCAAAAGTCTCACTAAAACAACACACCTGGTTTAATATGACAAACATGCTTGTTCAGATTAAAACACGTGTAATGATTACAAGGCCGTTCATTTATAATTACACAGCAGGAGAACATTTAATTAGACACACATGCACACATGTCATCGTTCCTTTAATTAAAATCAGATTCTCTGTCAATCTGGGCTTTTTGAAGCTTGTTGAGAGAAGGAGAAAAAGGAAGTGGTGAAACTCTTGGCTTCCTCTGCTGAGGGATTCATTCAGTTGTTTTAATTATTATTATTATTTCTCAGGGGCCAAAATTAAAACACGAAGCACTTCTAGAAACTGGCTATTTTTAATATTTCTCCCGTAAAATATTCAAAAATGAACAAAAACTAGACTGAAATGTGTAGAAAAGAGTTCTGATGTTGTGTTAAAGATGTATTTGTACTGTTTAGTTTTCCTGATTCTGACACAATGTAAATACAAGTTATAGTAAATCCAGCATTTATTACTTTTCGTGGCACAGCAAATTTGGTTGCATCCTGATTCTAATTCTTCTGATTCTCAGCTCACCAGCCCTTTTTATAAACTCTTTTCATTTGGAAAGTGAAACCAGTCTTATACACCATTCTGCAGTTTCTCCACCGCAGTTACTCAAACTTAGTGACATAGAACCTGTGTCTGCTCCCCGCCCAGCTAAATTATCTAAATCTGTATCCACTGATGTTTAGAAACAACTGTGGTGGGCTGCTACAGTCAGTACAAGGGGTTTTCAACCAATTTTGATCCAGGGACCACCATTCTGAGTAAGGAGCACCCTGGGGGCCACTACTGTTCAGAATGAAGACTTAACTGTTTGTGTGATTGCTGGTTGGGGTGAATTGCACACAGTTATAGATGGGGACAGTCTCATATCATTCTCTGGCTTCAGTGTTGCGCTGTACTTATTCTTCATCTATGCCAGTGTGAAAAATCCACTCTCACAGAGATACATGTGGTTGCAAAAGGTAAGAAAGACTTTACTGCTTTTGCTGTAAGCTCTGAAAAGTCAGCTGGACACACTCCATGATAGTACTGGCTACACGTTGAAACTACAAGGCCAGGGACCACTTGCAATGCCTTCATGGACCACCAGGTGGCTTTGGTCCAGATCTGTACAGTTAATGGAAAACCTGTGGGCAACGACCAGGGTTGTGCAGTGAGGCCCATGTGGAAATAACTTCAACTTGTAATACCACCAGCAGCCACTGGGGCACAGTGGCTCATTTTGGCTCAGTAAAGCCAGGCCTCATAGAATTACACTGGAATATTCTCTAAAAAAACTAAGTGAACAAATTTTGTTATAAATCTTTCAATTCCTGGAAGTGGGTAAGAGAGATGACAGCTCTGAGGTGGAAACTGTTTCATCTTCCTTTGTCCTTAATCCTCTGTGTGATGGTAGCAGCTCGAACATGGAATGTCCATGATGAGAAGTGTCTTTGAGGATGTTGTGGGCCTTTTTTTGAGTCTGCTGTTGTAAATGATGTCCAATCTGAGGAGATTATGCCTGATGATTTGCTGCTCCACCTTCCTGACACGACTGGGGCTGTGATGTTCTGCGGCTGTGAAGCTGGCATACCACACAGTGGTGGTGTTGGTGAGGATGGACTCCATGGTACTTCTGTACAAGTTTGGGGAGAAGTTCTGGTGGCAGTTTGGTCCGTTTCAGCTTCCTCAGGTAGAAAAGTCTTTGCTGAGTTTTTCTGACCAGCTGTGAGTTGTTGTTTGTCCATGTGAGCAGGTTGGATAGTGTAACTCCCACAGACTTTTCACTGTCCTTCTCTCTGGTCCATCTTTAAATGTTTTTTTTTCTAGTTATAAATGGATTCTGTTTTCTGTGATATTAAAGCAAATAGTCTGGCAAATGTCTGGGTTTTGATTGACAGATCTGTATGACCGTTCCACTCACCTATTGAGTTGGGCCTTTTGTAGCTTTTGTATATTTAGTAGAACATATTTTCCTGACAGGTAGCCCAGTTGTAGATGTGGTTAAGAGCTTACACTAACAACACCATAAGATTACTATTTGGCAAAGCTTGATGAAGTTTTACAGCATCAGTAAGCTCACATTTAGAATCGGTTTACCAATTATCTCCCTGACTGGTTGTGATTCTGGAGCTCTGGCCCTGTTCGTCCACATATGGTCACTTCTTGCTTTTGGCTCCAGAATGGCAACAAGGAAGTCATAACATGATTGGTCTCAAAGTGGCAGTTCAGAAGGCAATAGGTGACATCCATAGTCTGTATTTTTTAGTGGGCAAAGTGACTGTGACGTTGCTTATCAGGTTCTGAACGGCCATTTTGAGGGAAGTCATGTTTTCAGTTCCTGGATGACATTTTGGAGCCAAAAACAGGATGCAAACATATTTTGAAGGAATGGTGGAAGAGCTACGGGAGCATAGTATTGCCATGGGTAAGCTAATGCTAACTGCTGGCTTACTGACTTGTAAAACTTTAAACACTGCTGAACAAAGTCATAATGCGATGTTGCTAGGAAAAACTATGTTCTATTGAATAAATAGAAGCTTTGAATGTCTGACTCAGATGAAATCATAAATATGGATGAAGTAGCTTTGATGTTTGACCTGCCTCTCACTAGGACTGTTAACAAAAAAGGTGAATCATCTGTCACGCTGAAAACAACCAGCCATGAGAGAACGCAGCCTTGCCACAGGTACTGTCTGGGAAAATAATTTTATTTAATTGAGCAGCTCCTTCAGCTGCAGACTGTTAAATCCACAGTGCAGGAAGGAGCGCTACCGCAGGTCATTCCTCTGCCTCCCAAAAGCCATCAGACTGTACAACTCCACACAGTGATATCATCTGGACATTATACACTCCACACTCATAAAAACACCCACACACTCACTCATATTCATATGACAATCTACTCTTCCTCAGTCGTGCTGTACAATTATAAATTTTAAATATAAGCCTATGCTATACTCAGCATTTTAACCATTGCATTGTGTAAATTATCTTGTGCAATTTGTACATAATCCAGTCTGAGTGCAATACTTTTTTCTTGATGGCCCCTTATTTCTTTTTCTGTGTGTGTAGATGTAGTATAATTTTCTTGCACTTGCATGTGTGCTACATTATTTATTTTTTTTCTCTGTGTCAACGCTGTGTGCTGCTGTTACAAAGGAATTTCCCTAGTGTGGGATAAATAAAGTCTTATCTTGTCGTATCATGTGATGTCACGTCTTGTCTTGTCATGTCTTAAAAGTAAAAAAAAAATCATTCCGTTTAACATTGTTTATGTGAATATCTCATGTTACAACATGATAATCTGCGGCTTATAGTCTGACGCGGCTTATGTACGATCAAAATTGTTTTTGTCCTTGAATTTAAGGAGAGTGGCTTACATTTAGGTGTGTTTTATAGGCCAGATTGTACGGTACTATTAAATATTTAATAGCATACTGTATTTTACATCAACTTAAATTTAGCTAAAAGGATTGTCATCACTGTGGCCGATGTCTCTGAGGTAATTCGAAACTCCTCGGTGGCTCCGGCCCAAGGCTTGGATGAAGTCGGGGTTCCTGAAGGTTCTGCACGTGGTTGCCGTGTCCTTGCTGGCACACCTCGCAACTTTACGTGGAGACCAGAGACGGCACCGGTGTCTGACTATAGGGGAATCGATGCCAGGGTCATGGAGAGGAGAGTCCGTCTGGTAGTTAAACCTTATATTCAGGAGTAACAATGTGGCATTCAACCATGTCCCTCGCGGTGGGCTCTGGGGGGTTCTTAGGGAGTATGGGGTTCGTGGCCCACAGCTGCAGCCTATTTAGTCTCTGTGTATCTGGATCCAGAGCCTGGTTCACATTGCTGGCAGTAAGTCAGACTCTTAGACTCTTTTTGGTGAAAGAAATGAGATAATAATTTGTGGTAAACGGTCTTGCTCTTGCACTTCCTGTTCAACAACAACCCACTCTACCTACTGAACCACAGCTTAATCACGCAAGAAAAAATGAAAACGATGTAAAATACGGAGGCAAAAATAACATGAAATGATGAACTAAAGAAGAAAATGACGTGAAATATGCTAAAAAACAAAAAGTTGATAATGTTATAGAGACAAAAGAAATATGTTTATCATGATAAATTGTCACCACTAAATATCTTGAGGCGGTATTATGTGTTGTTGATTTTAAAAATGACTGCAGTATTTAGTAAACCCTTTCATGCATGAGTTATTAAGAAATGGGACATAACATTTTTAGCCTTGTGGTACATCCAAATAATCTGTAAAATAAAGCAAAGAAAAAAATAGAGAAAAATTACTTGAAAGTTTTGGTTTTGGTTGTTTTTTTGACAGTTTGGTTTATTTATCTACATTTTTCTTCTTTTTGCATCTAACTTGGTTCATTTACTTGATTATTTTGTTAATTTTTCTTTTTTTTGTTCATTTTTTTCTGTTTTCTATCTAATTTACTTGATTTTCTTGACTGGTTTATTCATTTTGCTACTTATTTTGTTCATTTTTCTTCTGATTTTGTTCACTTTTATTCATTTCCCTTACCATTTTGTATGTTTTGCTTCCTACGTTACTCCTTGTTCCTGATTATTTTGCTCATTTTAAGTCACAATACTCACCAACTTATTGCAGTTTGCTTTGCTTTTTGCCTGAATTTTGTAGATCCTATAAATTTACTGTCACCTCGTTACTGTCAGTTTGCCTTTGCAGGGCAGTGTTAAAAAGGTGAACTTAAAAGAGACTAAATATTTCATTAGTATCACCTGTTTTGCTGCGTTGTTTTCAGTACTTTCATGCCCCAGTTGGTTCTAATGCTGCTAAATATGGTGAGAAGACTGGTGTTACAACTGCATGGCTCCAATTAAACTATGTGTTTTGACATAATTATATATAAAGCCTTAAAAGATCTAATAAAGCCTTTTTTTTTTTTTTTTAGCTTTTTTTCAGAAAGGGTGCAGGTGCATTCTGACAGAGCGGCCTAAAATATCAAAGTGTGTCATAATTGAATTTAAATACTAATAAAAATTTTTGAAAGATCCCTGTAAATATTTTGAATGTGTTGAATACGTAAAAAACATTGTTGATGTCAAAATACACTCTTTAATTCAGTATCTGAGGTGTCTTTGGTCTAATGTAGTTTACCAGCTGCAAAAAATGAGCAGATGTTTGTGTTGTACGTAAAAGTATCTGTTTATGCTTAAAGCCAAACTGTCTCGCTTAAAATTAGAGTACGGTGATTCCACACATTGTTGACACTATTACATAAGATTTTCTTTATTCTCTCTTGAGAATAAACATCAGAACGTTTACATGCACGGCTTAATTTAATTGGACTAGTGTCTTTGTCCCAGTGCATATGCACAGGAGTGCAATCGATTTATTGCTGAAATCATGTCGCCTCCGCTACAATAGGTTGTGATATTCACTCTTCCAGCTTATTAATACTGAGATATTTCTGCTTGACCTACAACGTCATAGACCGCAGCAATAAACAATAGCGAGCTAGCGAATTAGCAACCCCGACGTATTCCGGCAAGATAGTGGACAACATTGCAAATTTATACACAGCAGGATGTGACAGTGATAAAAACAGAAGAAATCTGCGAATGCTCATGGAGTACAGCAACACCACCACTGCTCTTGTGTTTTCAACGTGGAGCTGTAGCACATGCTCAGAAGACCTCGGCCAGTTCCAGTCCCACTACTCCGTGTACACCCAGGAGTAGATTGATTCCCAATTGCGTTATCTGGATCTGTTAGTCCAACTTGTAAAAATTCGATTTCAGTTGAGAACCTGTTCACGTGTACTTTTAAACTCCGGTTTTAGTCGGACCAATGCAATAATTCACTTTTTAAGTGTCATGTCAACGTACTGAGAGTTTTGTCATCTTTGGCCTGAAACAGATCAAATCATACTGTGTTTTCAGTGTCTCGAATTCACCTCGTGTACTGTTGTGCTCATAACTTTACGCCCAGAATTTGTGACTTTTTTGGCTATTTTTCAGACAACATAAGTGATAATACAAAAACTTTTCTTTCACTCATCGTTAGTGGTCAGTGAAGCCATTTATAATGAAACAATTGTGTTTGCTCTTTGTAAATCATAATGACAACAGGAACTACTCAACTGTATGAGGGACTCTGCTGAAACCAAGCCAGGGTCAGGTGGACCAACAAAAATATCAGCCAAAAGTGCACTAAGGAGGCACCTGAAGAAAAATGATCTGCATGGTTGAATCACCAGAAGAAAGCCATTACTACACCAATGCAACAAAACAGCCTGCTTACAGTGCACCAAACAGAGAGACACCTCAAAACTTCTGGAACCACGTGGCTCAGGAGGTAGAGTGGGCCCCCAATAATCAGAGGGTTAGAGGTTTGAATCCCATGTGTCATTGTGTCCTTGGGCAAGACACTATTCTGTCAGTCTGCCCAAGGTCAGTTTTAGCTACAGACTGCGGATTCATGAAGAGTGCTATGGAAATCTAATCCATCATTTTTATTGTTCGTAACATCAGTGTCGGCTTTAAGTCTTTTGTGATAGTTGTGGAAAAGCCTCTTTATTTTCTCCGATGGTAACTCTGACCATTAGTCTTTTTCAAAAAGTCTCCAGTTCCTGTAAATTCTTCTTCTGTCTTACATTAACTGCGCGTTTGAAATTTCCCCAAAGTGGCTCAATGATGTGGAGGTCAGAAGACTGACACGTCCTCTCCAGAACCTCCACCTTACATCGCCAATGACAGGTCGACTGGGCCTTGTGATATGGATCGTTGTCATGTTGTCCGTTATTGTCTGACAGAACACTGCATTCATCTTGCCACCAATTTTAATCAAGTCCCGTGTCTTTGTCGCTCAACCCTGCCCCAGATTTAGTCTCATCACTCCAAATACCTTTCCAGAGGAATTGGCCAATACTTTCGGAGTATGAGCTCAACTGTACTCCAAAGGGGATCTGATCCGCATGTTATCAATGTCACACAGGGTTTTACAACCATTAGCAGTCATTTCTTATGGGCCGTAGACTCGCTCTTTGCTCAGCTGGCTCGTGCCATGTTTGTTGCTGCATATGGTGTCCACATGTTGGCTCTGATGAGTCCGACTCCACCGGCCCCAGCACTGCTTATTGAACGCTGGAGTGAGTCATCTGTTTGTTTTCTAAGGTGTCTTCTCGTTAACATTTCCTTTTATTGGTTTTAAAAGTTTCAGTTGAAAAGTGTTGGTGATACGCACTTGTGAGTAAAAAGCTCGATAACAGGTGTTTAAGTGAATCACTGATGGGTCACAGCAGGCTGAGAAAGAAGACCAAAAGTTTCAGAAGATCCACATAGTAAGAGAAATTTTGAATAGACAGGATGGACGTGTGACGAATAAATGATTAAGGGAAGGAGAAAACAAAATAAAATAAAAGTCAATGGCTGAAGACAGAAGTGTTGGAACACAGTATAAAAATCTGTTCAGACCTTTAGCATTCCTCCTGAGATATCCAGGTACAAGTGTCGAACTCAAAGTGCATCTTTTCACACCTGGTCACGTCTGATTGGGTCTCACTTGTCCCACTTTTCCCACTATGCAAATAAGCCAGTTCCTCTGAAGTCCAGACATGCATTTCAAACAAAACAGACAGAATTTGTAATGTTTCATGTAATGCCAGATTAACACAGTGCAGTGCTTGGACGATTTGAAGTGTTTACAGGTGGCCAGCTGCTTTTGAAGGTGGAGCATTTTCTGCAAACATTATTCATTGCAGTTTATGCTGTGAATCGATCATTACACCTGAAATATTGATGTGACGACTTTGACCAGTCGGTTTGTATTATGTTTCTTGCATAATGCTGATTGAGTTTTCTTCATCTACTTTTCTTCTTTGACATGTTACCGGTTAATATCGACTGCACTGAGCAAACCGTGGGTATTACCCGTTTCCTCATGGGGAAATTAAGTGGCAGTGGAAGACAGACTGTCATTCAGGTGTGCCCAACCAGCTTGCACACAGCCCTAAAACATCTTTGTGGACTTTTAGACATATTATGGTGTAAATGCACTGCATACAGTAGATCACGTCAGCTGAGTTTTCAGTCCTTAACACCTTCCAGGATGGATACAGGTTCAGGCTATAAGGGAATGTGGACAAATGCGTCCCAGACCACCTCTTTCGCTTGAAACTTTGATGGTCACAGTCCTCTCCATCCTGCAGCTGCAGGAACAACTGTAGCTCATCTTGCAAGCCCTCCAGGCCTGAAACCCGCAGATTTATCCCCTGGACCTATCAACACATCAAGAATTCCACCTCTTCTTCCACGGACTGGTAAAGGTGTGTTCCATTTATGCTGGAAGCTGGAGGTCAGAAATGGGAGTTCCACCAACCTAGAGAATATTGTGTTACAGCTGACAAGTCAGAAAAACATGGATGTTCAAAGGAGTACACACAACGTTAAAACACTCTATGTGGTACTACACTAAACAAAAATATCAACGCAACACTTTTGTTTTTGCCCCCATTTTTTGTGAGCTGAACTCAAAGATCAGACTTTTTCTATGTACTCAAAAGGTCAATTTCTCTCAAATATTGTTCACAAATGTATCTAAATCTGTGTTAGTGAGCACTTCTCCTTTGCTGAGATAATCCATCCATGGCACAGGTGTGGCATATCAAGATGCTGATTAGACAGCGTGATTATTGCAAAGGTGTGCCCTTTGGCTGGCCACAGGAAAAGGACACTTTAAGATGTGCAGTTTTATCAAACAACGCAATGGCACAGATGTCGCAAATTTTGAGGGAGTGTGCAGTGCTAACTGCAGGAATGTTCATTTCTCTACCAGCAGCCGTCTCCAACGGTTGAGATTTTGGCAGTACATCTAGCTGGCCTCACAACCACAGACCACATGTAACCACACCAGCCCAGGACCTCCACATCCAGCATCTTCACCGCCAGGATCATCTGAGACCAGCCACCCGGACAGCTGCTGCAACAATCGGGTTGCATAACCACAGAATTTCTGCACAAACTGTCAGAAACCCTGTCAGGGAAGCTCATCTGCATGCTCGTCATCCTCATCGGGGTCTTGACCTGACTGCAGGTCGTCGCCGTAACCGACTTGAGTGAGCAAATGCTCACATTTGATGCTGTTTGGCACATTGGAGAGGTGTTTTCTTCATGGATGAATCTTGGTCTTTACTGTACAGGGCAGATGGTAGACAGCGGTTATGGTGTCGTGTGGTTGAGCGGTTTGCTGATGTCAGCATTGTGAATCCAGTGGCCCCTGGTGGCGGTGGGGTTGTGGTATGGGCAGGGGGACGTCATGGACAGTGAACCCAGGTGCATTTTATTGATGGCATTTTGAAAGCACAGAGATACGGTACTATGACGAGATCCCGAGACCCATTCGAGGTTTAGTCATGACTTTGATTGGTGATATTAAGTTAATTTCTGATCTATGTGGAACTGATGGTGTTAATTGGCGAGGTGCATTAAATTTAAAAAATCCTGTTATTTAATGTAAAAATAGCCATTTATTGTTATGTAACACAGCAAAACCAAATATCTTTGTTGTGCTGCTGTGGCAGGATCCCAAAAAAAATAAAGAGAGGAAGAAATCTGGATCCAAGTACTTGAAAATAGTGGTGGAAATTTAATGATGTTTTTATTTCTTGTATGCGAGCACAGCTGGCTCACACTAATATTTCCAGTTTTTCTCCAGATGATGTTTCGACATCACAGGTCTTTTTCCTTTTATCTCCCCCCACCCCCCCATCTGCGTCGTTGCCTCTTTTCTAACCTTTGGTGTCGACCACTTTGATCAGGAACAGATGCTGTGTTGTGATTTTCTTCAGTGGAATAAATAAAAGTAAATGTCAAAGATCAATTTAAGAGAAAGTGAGTGATTACCAGCCAAAGTGAATGGAAATTGTATTGTTGTGGTTAAGCAGGAAGAGTTTCCACAGAGTGCGCTGAGGTAAAAACCGGAAATGAGCACTGGGGAGATTAAGAGCCGCATTCACAAAACACTAAGTGGTTTATTATTAAATAGTAGAAACACATATGGGTGTTTTGTTTATGCGTACATCTGGTGTAGACAGAATTTCTGATATTATGATGGCCCATATGGAGATAAAATCCCATTTATCTGTTTTTTAATAGAAATTTATTATAACCACAAAACAGAAAATGTTGACAGAAGAACAAATGAAAACCCCTGATAAATGACATTTATGTTTGGCCTGTTTTACACTGAAAACGGCACAGAAGAACATTATGATCTGCTGAAAAAGGTGGATATTGGTTTCACAGCTTCAACATGACTGAACCAATTCATTGAAACTTGCCTCGGTTATTGATGACTTATAGATCTAGATACTATCAACTTTTGAGAAACGATGCCTATAAAAAGTATTTACCCCCATTGGATGTTTTGCCATTTTATTGCTTTAATACATTAAAACATGGTCAATATAATTTGGCTCTGTTGACAAGAATTTGCAAAAAAAAAGGCTTCTTTCATGTCAAAGGAAAAACTGAGCTCTGCAAAAATAATGTCAATTAATTAAAAATAAAGTAAAGAATATGATTGCGCACTGTAAATATTCACCCCCTTGGAAGTGACTGACCTTATTCAATGGAGGTCCAGCCAGTTCATTTCAGCAGTGTCATAATTAGTGAAATCACCTGAGTGTCAGCTGACTGGGCTATAAAACCCCCTGTGTCTGGAAGGTCCAGTCTCTGGTTCATCCTGCTACAACTGACAAAAGAACGCGCTAAGCACCTCAGACAAAAGATCATTGAAGAGTATAAGTCAGGCGATGGCTCCAAAAAAATTTCCAACTCACTGGACATCCTACAGTGTTCATTTAAATCCGTCATTAAGAAATGGTAGGAGTTTGCCTTGAGCTGGCCGTCCTCGCAAACTGAGTGACTGGGCAAGAAGAGAACTGGTAAGAGAGACCACCGAGACATGTACAACCTCTCTGAAGTAGTTAAAAGCCTCAGTGGCTCAGATGGGAGAGACTGTACATACAGTACGTACTACTGTTGACCCTGTTCTTCACCAGTTGAAACTGTATGGCAGAGCGACAAAAAGAAAGCCACTGTTGAAAAAAGCCCATTTGAAATCTCACCTGGAATTCACCCAAAGGCATGTGAGAGACGCCACTGTCAACTGGAAGACGGTTCTTTCTGAGATTTTTGGCCATCAGACTTGACTGAGGGTCTGCAGTAACACATTATAATAAATCAAAATGAGCAACATAATCACGACATGCACAACAAGGAAAAAATTATAACTATATAGGGAAAAAAATTAAAATATAATCAAGTAAATGACCAAAAGTATGAAAATGAACAAAAATAAGCAAAATAATGAACACGAATAGGACAAAACTGAACAAAATAGTAAGGGAATTGAACCAAAATTCACAAAAATGTCTAAAATAATACATCAATGCATAAAAACTGACCAAAACAGACAGAAATCGACATAAGCAAAACATTCCACAAAATTGACAAAAAGTAACTAAAATAATCCAAAAAACTCCAACATTTTCCTAAATGATCTTATCCTTAAATGATTCTTCAATGATCTTATCCTTAAGTTATTTTTAAACAACTTTATCATTAAATTATTTTAAACAATCTTATCTTAATTTATTCTTAAACGATTTTATCTTTATGTGATTCTTGAATTATCTTATCCTTAAATTATTCCTAGATGGTCTTAACCTTAAATTATTCTTAAATGGTGTTGTCCTTAATTTATTGTTAATCAATCTCATCCTTAAATTATTCTTAAATGGTCTTATCCTTAATTTATTCTTAATCAACCTCATCCTTAAATTATCATTAAATGATCTTATGGATGGATGTATGATCTTATCCTTAAATAATTATTAAATGATCTCATCCTTAATTGACTTTTAAACGATCTTATCCTTAAGTTATTATTCTATCGTTATTTTTATGACTGGACTATTATTATTTTAATGTTATCCTTCTCACCATTTCAATCATTTTCTCTCTTAAGAAGGCGTCAGAACAGTGAAAGACATACAAATAGCTAAAATCTCGTCTGTGACCTGAGGCAGCATGAATTATACAGTACAGGATGGATTTAACCATGCAACATTTATATGCATGTACGGTACGCATGTGTACGTGTGCATGAGTAGAGGGACAGTTCAATGATAGCCGGGGTAGTGGTTCTCCTCTTTGAAAATGAGACGACAATCTGTCGAATAGTCAAATCTCAGATCCAGGAGGAGCAATGTGGTTTTCATCCTGGTTGTGGAACAGTGGACCAGCTCTACACTCTCGGTAGAGTCCTGGAGGGTGCGTGGGAGTTTGCCCAACCCGTCTACATGTGTTTTGTGAATTTGGAGAAGGCATTTGACTGTGTCCCTTGGAGAGTTCTGTGGGGAGTGCTCCAGGAATAAGGGGTACCGAACACACTGATAAGGGCGGTTCGGTCCCTGGATGACCAGTGTCAGAGCTTGGTCCACATTACTGGCAGTAAGTCAGATTCATTTCTGGTGAGGGTTGGACTCAGCCAGGGCTGCCCTTTGTCACCAATTCTGTTCATAATTTTTATGGACAGAATTTCTAGACGCAGCCAGGGTGTTGAGGGGGTCTGGTCTGCTAACCTCAGGACTGGGTCTCTGCTTTTCACAGATGATGACTTCTGTTGACTTCATCAGGCTGTGACCTACAGCTCTCACTGAAGCAGTTTGCAGCTGAATGTAAAGTGGCTGGGATGAGGATCAGAACCTCCAAATCAGAGACCATGGTCCTCAGCTGGAAAAGGGTTGAGTACTCCCTCCAGGTTAGGGAAGAAGTCCTGCCACATGTGGAGGAGTTCAAGTATCTTGGGGTCTTGTTCATGAGTGAGGGAAGGATGGAGCAGGAGATCTACAGGTGGATTGGTGCAGCGTCTGCAGTGATGCAGACTCTGCATCGGTCCGTTGTGGTGAAGAGGGAGCTGAGCCGAGAGGCAAAGCTCTCGATTTACAGGTCGATCTGCATTCCTACCCTCACCTACAGTCATGACAATGGGTCACGAGCGAAAGAACAAGATCCAGCATACAAGCAGCCAAAGTGAGTTTCCTCCACAGGGTGGCTGGGATGCCTTAGAGATGGGGTGAGAAGCTCAGTCATCCGGGAGGGGCTCAGACTAGACCTGCTGCACCTCCATGTTGAGAGGAGCCAGATGAGGTGGCTTGGGCATCTGGTCCAGATGCCTCCTGGACACCCTCCAAGGCGTGCCCCACTGGGAGGAGGCCCCGGGGAAGACCCAGGACAAGCTGGACAGACTGTCTCTCAACTGGCCTGGGAACACTCCGGGGTCCCCCCAGAAGAGCAGAATGAAGTAGCCAGGGAGAGAGAAGTCTGGGATTCCTTGCTTAAGCTGCTGCCCCCCCGCCAACCCAACCCATGGAGAAGCGGTAAAGATGGATGGATTTATGGATGGATAATCCAACAAATCACTGCTGTGCTGGGGTTGGATTGACATGTCACTATGGTAACTCAACTCGCCAGCAGAGTCAAACTCAGATGGAGCTTTGTATCGTCTATTTATTCAACAGAGCATAGTTTTCCCGAGATGCACTCGACTGTAGTTGAGGCTTGGTGCTTAGACTAGTAACACTGTAACATGACTTTTGTTGGCAATACTTGAAGTTTTACTGTGTCTGTAAGCTAGCGGTTGATATTATCTTACTCATCGGACCCCGGCGTGCTACGCTCCGGTGCTGCCATTTATCCAAATATGCTAACATCCTGTTTTTGGCTCCAAAATGTCTTCCAGGAAATGACAACCAAAATGGCTGTTCAGATAATTGGAAAAATATTGTGATAATTGATAAAGGCTGATATGAGATTTTTAAAAACATATTGGGTCAACGTGCCTCGCTCAGTCTGTGAATACAACTGAGAACCATTTGAGACAGAATGAAACCCAGTTGTGAGGCACATTCCAGCCAGAAAAGCAAAAGGTTGTCCCTCTATTCTTATGCATGGCAAAAAAAGGACAATATGTTCAGCTATCAACATCTTTTGGAAACATGCTGTTGAGGAAAATTAAGTCAATTAAGTTATATTTACTCTGTCCAAATGAAAATGTTATTGGGAGTTATCCAGTAAGACATTCTGTCCTCACTAGTGGTGTAATGAGGAAAAACAAATCTGGTGAACTACTAGTCAAAAGTTTGGATGCACTTTCTCCTTCAATATTTTGATTATTTTCAACATCATCCATTAATACTGAATACATCCAAGCTGTGAAAGAACATGTATAGAATTATGCAGTAAGCCAAAAAGCGTTCAACAACCCAGAACATATTTTATATTTTAGATTGTCCAAAGTAGACACAGTTTTCTTTTCACAAGTGTGTCTTGTCAAGAGTTACTTTGTGCCATTTCTTGTCGTCTGCATCCGTTGTCTTGTGCAGAGGAAGGATGGACACAGAGTCAACAGCCCTTTTAGTGCCAGTACAACAACTGTACAAATCCATGTCATAGCAAGAAACACTCGCTTAAGCAAAGATACGTAGACAGTCGGTCAATCTGACTTTCAGTGTCACCAAACCATTGAATGCTATAATGAAAGTGTCTCTCATGAGGACCATTCATTTTTTTCTGAGTTTGTTCATTTTAGTAACCTTCACCTCTGCAGCAGAAGTAGCTCTTGATCTTCCTTTCTGTTGAAAGTCATAATTAGTTTTTTTTTTCCCCCTTTGGTGTGATGTAAAAGGGCTGCGTGTTTGTTGCAGGAAATGGAAGTAACTAAGAGGATGGCATGAAATTTAAAAGGACAGTATCAAATGACAACACCGGGCTTGCCTCTTCTAATTTTCAACTTAACTGTGCTTGAGATTAAATTCGACTTTGTGATTTTGGTTTAGAGTTTGATTGGCTTTTGGCTTAGTATTTCAGATTCTGGATGTTGGATGATTGGACCTTGTACATATTCTGGAAAATATACCGTAATTTATATATTCACCCTTCAAATTTAGTAGGTGGTAGTGGTAAGGCCTGATGTTGTACTGCCACTCATGTAAATACATTTTTTTTTGGGCTTTACATTTCTACACCCAGTCTGATGACAGCATGTCTTGAGTGTACCAAGCTGTCATCAAAGCCAGACGTGTCTATTTTGAACAATCTAAAATATAAAACATGTTCTGGGTTGTTGAACACTTTTTTGTTTACTCCATAATTCCATATGTGTTCTGTAAGAGTTTGTATGTTTTCAGTATTAATGGACAATGTGGAAAATAATACAAATAAAGAAAAACAGTGAAGGAGAATGTGTGCCCAGACTTTTAAGAGATGGTGTATGTTTAATTATCTCATAAAGTGTATTTACTTCACAGTGTTCTTTACCGTTCTCCAGATTTGTTTTTCCCTCACAACTGAGACACAGCTGAGGACAGAATGTCTTACTGTATAAATCCCAAACTACATGGAACTACAGCTCCAAACTTTGTTACCCCATGGTGGGTTAGGCGGTTTATACATGACTTTAATTAAAAATTAAAAAAACCCTTAATAATTCTACAGTTTGCTGATCTGTATCAGATACACACATCTTTTTTTGTTTTATTTTTTTCTTCCTCTGTGCAAGGTGCGTCAGTCATCTCTAAGATCATTCATCGGTGTCGTTCCCCAGGACACCGTTCTATTCAATGACACAATTGGCAACAACATCCGATATAGTCGAGTAACAGCGACGGACCTGGAGGTGGAGCGAGCTGCGATGGCTGCCGACATTCACAACAGGATTCTGGAGCTGCCTCAGGGTCAGGCCGCGCTTTGTGTACATGCTGATGAGGGTCTGGCTCTGAATCCGGAGGCTTAAAATTAAAATTGATGATGTTTACAATTAGGTTACGAGACACTGGTGGGGGAGCGTGGACTGAAGCTGAGTGGTGGGGAGAAGCAGAGAGTGGCGATTGCGCGAACCATCCTCAAAGACCCTCGGATCATCCTGCTGGACGAGGTTAGGACACGTGGACATCTTTGGAAAAACAGCACTTGCAACCTTAGGGCTTAGAGTGAAAGATGGCAGTGAAGTTGCAGAGTAGAACAGAGGCTGAGAAGAATCTGCCGCAGCTGAAACATGCATGTAAGATGTCATAATCAATAGATGAAAGGAAAGTCAGCTTGCTAATCTTCTGTCCTGATGCAGAAATAATTATGGTTTTATTTCAGTAAAAAAAACTTGCGCATAAAACTGCGTAGCAGTCATGGATTCAAATACTTATAATCTGCCACTCTTTTTCTTTACATCAAAACAAAAGCAGCGTGTTTTGGTTTTACTTCACTAATCTCGCTTGTTGACTCCACTAGGCCACCTCCTCTTTGGACACACAGACTGAGAGAAACATCCAGGCTTCACTGGCCAGAATCTGCACCAGTAGGACGACTCTAGTGGTTGCACACAGGTAATGTTACCACCACAAAGATGATCTGTGGTGTAGACTATGGTTAATGCCTTCAAATGCAGAGATAGTTTATACAAATGTTCTGGAGGTTTCTAATATACTTTTAGGAATACCTGCAAAACAGCTGTTCTGTCATAGTTAATCGTTCAGTGTGTAATATATAGTGACATCTAGTGGTAAAGAATGAAAGACTCCGTCCCTCATGACAGCTGCAAAAATATTTCATTCATTCACTCATTTTCAGTAGCTTAATCCTTGCAAGGGTCAGGGGGTGGCTGGACCTTACCTCAGCTGGTTTAAGGCGAAGGCGGGGAACACCCTGGATGAATCACCAGTTCAGTGCAGAGCTGACATACAGAGACAGACAATCACTCAAACTCGTTCATGCCTACGGGCGATTTAGAGTGACCACTTAACCTAACCCCTAGTGCATGTTTTTGTTTGTGAGAGGAAGTCACCGTGAGAACATGCATACTCTACACAGAAACACCCCTCAGGCTGGCATTGGGATTGAATCCAATCCAACCTTATTTATGAAGCACTTTACACACAACACAGTTGGACTAGTGCTGTACCCAAACATAAGGAAAAGTAAAACAATAAACGCAGTAAAAACCAACATCTAAAACTGAGGTAAAAGCCAAAAAGAAAAGAATGTGTTTTAAGAGAGGACATAAAAACATGAAGTGAGTCGCCTGACGTGCAAAGGCAACTCATTCCACAGTTTCAGAGCAGCAAGTGAAAATACATCGTTACCTCAAAGCTTCCTTCTTAGGCATGACTACAATGACTGACCTGAGATAGCGCGAAGGAGCATACGGCTGAAGCAGGTAGGGCCATAGATTGTATATATTAGAAAACAAAGTGACCGTGACGTCACCCATTAGTTTCTGAAGGGCATTTTTGAGGCCAATTGCGTTGTCACTTCCTGGCTGCCATTTTGGAACCAAAAACAGGATTTAACCATATTTGGACGAATGACAGTGGGGCTAACTGAGCATTCATGCCAGGGGACTCATGGGAAAGCTAATTTTTGCAGCTAGCTTACTGACGTGGTAAAACTTCACCACGCAGTGTCAAACAAAGTCATGTTATGGTGTTAGTGTAACATGTTACCTAACATGGTGTTAGGTAAGCGAGTGTATCTCAGGTAAAACTGTGAACATATTGAACAAATAGAAGATATGAAGGTCCAAATCAGTCTGACTTCACTAGCGGGTTGAGTTACCATAGCGACATGTCAATCAAACCCCAGAACAGCAGTGATTTGTTTGCAGCACTATCTTAATAACGGAGCAAAAAGTTAAAGATGGACCACCACATTACTTATTAGATTCTAATAAGTAATGTTTACAAGTATTATTTGGGCCCTCTAATAATTAGAGGGTCCAAATAATACTTTTGAGACCACAATGACTCATGACAAAATTTATTCACTTAATTTTGCCATCTATCATAGTGGCAGACCAGACTGGCTTGATGCTCGGCCGGCAGTCCTCAGACAATAGGTGAATGAATGATATTAAGAAGCCTGGGCTTCTTTGCTCAAGGGTCCACAGTGGTGAGGTATGACGAGGCCCTAACAACATGACAGTATTTATATCGTTAAAATGCAAAAAAAAATCCATCCACGCCTTAGTTTCTTCAATGCAGTCTAATAGTTTTGCAGAATATGCATTTTCCTATTTTAGTTGCACATACATTTAAGCTGTCGTCGGTATAAAAATGTGTTGCCAAAACTAGACATCTTAGGATATAAAAGTGAGCCAGAAATTAGACCTGAAAATTGGAACTGACCTGCTTTATGCCCCTCAAAGATGCATAAAATCCTGTTGAAGTACATTTCTGCACTAGATCATCTTCTGGTATTGCTAAGAAAACTCAAAGTTTGTTTCTCTGGACACAAAGTTTGTCAGTTAACTTTCTGCTCAAGCATGGTTTTCCATGATGCGATTACAGTAGCAAGATCAAACTGGGAAAAAGAACAAGAAGAGTAGAAGAGATGAAACGAGAAAGGACATGGTGAAAGGAACACAGGATTAGAGCCGACACAAAGGGTAGGATGGAGAGATTTAACCAAAAGCTGATTGAAGGATACGAGACGACATGTGATGACAGGGCAACAAAAGTAAAAGAAACAGATGTCGGCTTTTTCATCAGCAGAAGTGATATTGAAAAAGACTTGAAAGGCTGCAATACACATTAAAATACATCAGGAGTGAATCAGCATTTTGTGCCGGGGACACAGAATGAACACATCACTTCACTTTATGGGAAACAAATGAGCTTTTTTTCCTGTTCCACGATTGGTTCAACATTTTTATCATCCTTTCTGTTGTAGTTGACAGTTCGGTTACATGGCCCATATAGTCAAAGGGGAAAGGTTTCTGCTTCCAAACTCATCTGAAACATTTCTTTTGGGGAGTTTAGTCATGTTTTGCCCTCTCTGAGAAATAGCTTTTTAATATTTGACCCTCATTATTGGATTCTTTGACCAAGAAAACCTATCATTAGCATTTGGAATCACATACATATTATTATTAGTTCAGTAGTTATTTACCAAAATAATATTTCCATAATGGTGGTTGTCTTCTGTTTCTAGCTCCGTAAATGTTGAAGATGCACCAATCCATGGATACATTACCGAATCAGCAGACTTTCACTACAATTTGGCATCAGTTTCATGTCTATAACTTTATTTACTACCTTACAGTAGATATTTTTCCTCAACCCCTATAAGTATAAGCATTCTGGATCACTATATCCAGAATATCGCCCATATCTGGGTCAAACGCTGTGGTTTGATATAATCTATTATGGTGTTATTTTTTGTTTTTGGTCAAATTGTCTGGGTGTTATTTGTGGTTTTACAAGGATAAATGTTGAATTTGGTCCTATCTCACAATGGTGAGGACTCCTTTAAATATCTTATGGATCCAGACGATTGTGCCATTTCTGACCTATCTTGACAATTTCATCCAAATCTATTCATAATTTTTTGTGAATAAACAAACAAACAGATACACACACTAAGACTGACAAAAACATAACCTCCTTAGCAGAGATAATAACGTTCTATTCAGGTTTGTATTGATTACTGTTATCGCAATTATCAAGGGGTCATTTATGAACATGTGTGGGCTTTGTGACAATATAGACATTTAGTTCTTATTCCCACTTCACCCACTACATCATCCTGTTTTGCAGTGATTGATGCATATCAAACCTGGTGTAACATGATTTACAGCTGTAGAAGCACTGACACTGAACGCAACACTGCAGTATCCTGCTGTTATATCAATCCTTGGTTATTTTTATGACTCCAAACAGACATTTGAAGGTCCAGAAATGTATGTTTTCACTCACTCACATGTAAATGTGATGAGGATGTTCAGTTGTTCAATTCATGCAGGAAGCATCGCTGACAGTACAGGGGGAAAAATGTCATATGACTGTTTTACCTGCGGGAGGGACATTGTGATCAGAAATATGAAACACACATTTTGAGGTTTTCAAGTATTACAAAGAAAAATGCTCGCAGTGTGATGGTCACATTGTTTGTTAAAGGTGATAGAGAAGATTATGACTTCTTGACCAGTAGGTGTCGCACTCACTATTGCAAGACTATAACATTGTACTGGTTGTTGTGCATGTGATGCAAATGCTAGTTAGCATTGTTACAGTCCCTCTAACTCTGCAAGGCTCACACAGAGGCGGTAACATATAACAGACGCCACCGACCAAAGGATCAAGGTTGTAACCAATTTTTATTTATTTTAAAACATATTTAAATGAAGGTAGTCAAAGACAAACTCCTCCTTGAAATAAAAACAAGAGACAGAAAGCAAAAAACAAAAAACAACATACGTAAAGAACCAAAGTGAGACCCCAGCTGCCTCCTCACATAGGACCATAGAAGCCAGTGTATCCCCTTTTAAACTAACCGAAATCAAAACCGAAATCTAGGCCACCGGAGATCTCCAACCCAATCTGAAACAACAACCCCCTGATAACCTAAACATATTAGAATGAAATAAAGGAGCGAAAAAACAAGACGAGAAACATGAACCAAGGTGTAGTGTTGTCGCCTCCCTGGTCGGCTGCCACCCCACAACTCCCTCTTATACCTACATACATCAGCCATAGTGAGTGCAGGTGCAGGTGGGAATGGACGAGGGGGGGCTGAGACACAGGGGGAACCCAATACCACACCGTAGAAAAGACAAAAACTAAATCTGGTGCATATAGCACCTCGGGGCCACATGGAACAGCGTAGGTTCGCTTACCTGTCCAGAAGAATATAGGTGACCTCAAGGCATGTGGTTTTCCTTCTGTTGACTGCACTGGGAATTTGGTATGAAGACGTTTCACTACCTATCCAGGGAGCTTCTTCAGTTCTAGCCAGTCTCATGCAGGCATTCAGAATTTATACTCTGTGGCTCAGGACTCCACCCTTTCCTCCTAAAAGGTGTTAGTTTCACCTGGGCCAGGGTCATTACAGACTTGTCCCTGATCAAAGCAGGGTTTGGGGGGGGGGGGGTCACCGGCAG
>JAQQAE010002708.1:0-21683 GCA_029823295.1 Pseudamia nigra | reverse complement strand
TTTCTTGGCATGAAACCAAACTGTTGCTCACAAATGCTGACTTCTGCCCTTAGTCTAGCTTCCACTATTCTTTCCCAAATGTTGGATTATTTGCAGTAATATCTTAATAATGGAGCAAAAAGTTAAAGATGGACCTCCACATTATTTATTAGAGGGTCCAAATAAAACATGTGAGACCATAATGATTCATGATAACAATTTATTCGCTTAGTATTTTCAGATAGAAGTCACATGTATTTCTATGGGAAAAAGGCTACTTGGAGACAGATGATCGGTTCCCCCAGTGGCCAAGCGGTGGGATTACAACTTCAAGTTACTTCCACATCGGCCTCACTGAACAGCGTGGGTCATTGATGGGACCAAATCATTCATATTCAGGATATGGGATTCCCATATGACTGACAGATTCATAGGGACTTCGAATCAATAATGAAATTTCTCTTTCTCTTTGATATTGTTCATCTTTTTTGTAGTTTAAGGTAAATGCAAAAGAATAAAGATCTGCAATGGATTTAAGGATATGAATTGTCAAAAAAGAAGGCGGTTTGAAACACTGCAATACAAAAATAATGGATCAACAACAAAACCACCGAAGAATCATCAGAATAAGCTCAGTGACGCTGTGTGACACTCCACACTGGTCCCCATGAGAAAAGAGGAACACAGACACACACACTCCAATCTATGTAATGCAGTGTTGAGTTTTGACGCACGCAACTGCTGTCACTGTCTGTGTACGTTGAGATGGAGATGGTGGGACTGTTTAACCAACTTGGACAAAGAATAATGGTCGTGACCATGGCAACCGGAGATGGAGGGATCAAGTCAAGACATAAAACTATGTAAAATGACATTAAACAAACAGGACAGAGGAGGAAACTGCTTGTAGGCTTGATATTTTAGACTCTTCCCTTTTGTATTGTTGTTATTTTTTGTTCAGCCTTATTCGTTTTTACATTTGTGGCATTCCAATTATTAATTTTCTTTTACATTTTCATTTTGAACTTGTTAAACTTGTCTGAAATACAAAACTAACTATCTACAGACTACACTCTCACTAATTAGGCTACATTCAGGCTGCAAGCCCAAGTGCTCAATTTGGATATAGATCCAATTTTTTGGTTGGCAGTTCACATTACTCTTTAAAATGTGTCACATGTCAGATTCTAGCATGAACTGTTGACATTCCTGAACTGACCCACATGCGCTAAAGAACCAACAGATTCAACCTTCTGTGATCAATAGCTCATAAATGACAAGGTATTAGGAGACGAATCATACTTCTGTGTGATCGTAGTAAGTTAGACAACAGGATACAACTGGAGTTTCATGGATATCAGTAAATATAAAGTAAATACTCAACACTTAAAGAGAAAATAGCTCTACAGATGATATGAAAACATCAATATTCTACTGTCCTCAGCTACATCAGACATGAAGCTGCATATTTTACAAACACAACTCTGTCAGACATTGAACAGTTATGGTCAACCCAGGCATAAAGGTCACAACACATGAAAAATAAAAGCTGCTTTAAAAACAAGGTAGAGTCTGTATTTTAATGCACATTTTTTGCTTTTGCTATTTACTGAAAGAGAGATTAGTTATTTTATTGGTTTCTTTGTAAGTTAATATAACGTATATCCATAATAGTTGTGAGATTTGCTATGGTAAATGTTGCTATATAAAAAAAATCTTAATTACTTATTTAGTTTTTTAAGTGCTCAAACAAGCCAAAAACAGGAATCTGTTGAATTTTCAGAAGCAGAAATTTGAAATTTCAAAAGGCTAAAATCATTGAAAAGAACATCTTACTTTCAGAATAATTTATAAACAAATTAATGGTCATGACTGTTAAGGTTTATTTCATCTGTTAATTTCTGCCTTCACTGAGAGCTTTATTTAAATCTTATTCAAAAATGACTCCATTAATTAGAAAAGCAGTGTGCCTTTCAGTAGCTGAAGGACTTTGACAAAACACTGACTTTTTTTTACCCATTTTCAAGATTTTTTATTTAAATACACAAAAACTACAGTTCATTCTTCACTACTTTACTTATTTTGTTTATGGTCTCTTAAGTCTGGTGGTTCTGCTGGGTTTACTCTCTGTATAGTCGTGAGGTCTCAGCCTTGAAATGTGAAGCGCCTAGAGATAATTGTCGATTATGATTGGTGCTATATAAATAAAACTGAATTGAATTGAATTAACTCACTGTGTTACAGCAAACAAATGAAACAACAGTTAGCATTTTCTATAAGTCAGATGTTCATTGCTGGTAAAATTTGTTTTATTGATATTCAAGCACATGTTCAACACTAGATAAATGTCCTTCGTCCTCACCTTTTTGCCCTCAGTGTTGTCAGCGCTGACATAGGAGAGTTTCCTGCGAACATAGAACAACATGTCGTCTTGTCGAGGAGCCCATTTCTCCATGAAGTACGTGGAAAACATCCACGTCCAAAAAACAATGCGGTCATCTTTAAAACAACCTGAGTGAGACAGAAACAAAAGGTAACTACACACCAATGTCACACAGGTTAGACTGTCACTGATTTATTTAATGTGTAAAGATATATTTACACTATGACATTACTGCAAAGTCACAAAAACACGTACAATTACATTAATGCACACTGTGAAACGTTTAGAGGTGCTACATTTTTTCACACAAGATATTTTTACATTATAATAAGATATTTTCATGTTGTAAGACAATGTGATTTCCATGTTTATGGCAACATATATTACATGATTGTTTTCTTTTTTTAACAGTAAACAGTAATGCTTAAGAACAGGGATCAAATCACTTCTAATTAAATCTGAGCATCCCTAACAATTCCATCAAGAGCCAGTACAGTACAGTACAAATACATATGCTAATAAGCCTAATAAAAGTCAATACACTACAAATACCTATGGTAATAAACAACTAATTAATGAGTAATATGTCTACCCTATTTTGAAGTGTGACAAATACACTATTTATAATATAAAACATTTCACATTACAAAGTAATGATTTATTGTTACAAATATTTCATGTAATTTCATGACCATTTATAACATAAGCTCCTTGTTATAATTTTTAGATCGATTTATTCTAATACCATAAAAATATCTCAAAATAATAAAACTTCAGATTATGATCCTAATCTGTGTTTCAATACAATAAGCTTTCTTAAAAAACAGTAGGACAGTCAAACAGTATTGAGCAGGACAAAACTGTAGTTCGGTAGAAATAACTGAAAGCTGCACAGTCCTCCAAATGAGCTGTTCACTGTAGGGGCTCATTTCAGCCCATGAAATAGGCCTTTTATTCCTTCTCTTATTTAACCAGGTTCATTTCCGTGTTTAATGTCTAAAAATCCCTCAGTGGAAGTGAAGTTTCCCTGTGAGACTTAAACCAACATGTGAAGTCAATGCTGTTCGATCGAGCTCTGCATTATGCGGTCCACTGTGAATCACTGCGATTTATTATTCTATTACTGTGTGCTTGTTCAAATCTAAAGCCATTTCTTTTTATCGGTAGCAAAGCATCAGATGAATTATTCACAACAGCAGCGTTATAAGACTCACTGAATTTTATTTTGAAAAATGTTCAGAAGTGAATGAACATACTAATGCTCAGTCACAGATAATCAGTAATCAATACAGTCCTGCTGTTGAATCAACACACACACGTCTCTATCTGCACCAACAGAAACGACCACCTGCACCGCAGCACCTCGGGGCGCTCGCCTACTGTTCCACAAGCACAGGCACCTGCCTGGCGCCCGGCAACTGTTACCTGGCAACCAACCATGGTATGACATGGCATTAAGTTAAACTTCCTGGTAGAGCTGCAGTAGAGGAACCAGAGGAACCATAGTTATATGAAAAAAGAACAAATTCATTAATTCACTTCAATAAGGATCCTCAGTGGAAAAATAAGCATGCTGCACTCAGTATTTGAGCAGTAAACTAGAGGCTGTTGTAGGTATCCACAGGATTGCAGAATTTTGAAGGATTTTTCACAGTCTTTTCTTTTTTCAAGCAGTAGCACCACCTATCCCAACAGTCAACAGGATGGAGATTCTGTAGTGGTCAATGGCCACGACAGGTTTCAAATATTAGTTCAGACACTTTGGAGCTTTTGCTTCTTGTCTTGAAACAAGCAGTCAGGGCCCTATTCCAATAGTTGACAGTATAGAGATATTCAAGTGGTCAATAACCAATGGGTAGTTTGAAGTAAGACGATTCAACCACTTCCAAGGTATCACGTATTTTAATTACAAGGCCGTAGAGCCACATATCTGAAAAGTTGACAAGATGAAGATCTCGAAGTCATTAATAACCATGGCAGGTTTTCTTTCCAACCAATCTCCAACTAGCAGATTAGACTGATTCGCTCCACCTCTCAAACTGAGGGGATGCTGATCAGTGAAATCACCTGCTTTAATGACTGGCTGATAAAAAAAAACCTGCAGAGTCTCAGCACTCCATCGATCAATAGATACAGTACATTCTTTTATTTATCTCCATGAAGAAAATTCAAACCGTCACACACACACACACGTACACTGGACAACAAACCAAACACAGATACACTAAACAACCAAACAACTAAAGAGAAATCATTAGAATAATTAGAATCTCAGGTGCACTCACTGTTAAACAGACTAATGGCTGTCTGGACGGAGGATCTCCTGAACATGGCACATGGTTTGACACCTGTGACATAGATATTTAAGTCCTTAATGACCATGACAATTTTCAAGTAAATGGGTACATCCATTTTCAAACTATCGTGTTGACAGGCCACGTATGTGTATGTAACTGTACACCCTCATTTCTCTTTGATTCTAGCTGTGATCCCCTGTTGATAATATACATTACATAAATCATATTGTATATATCTTTCATTAGACTAGATCTCTCCTTTGCAACCTCTGAATTCTTCATTAGGACGAGCTGCATGGCGTCAGAATTAATTATAGGTCTGAGCTTTTACCTCCTCACAGTAACTCGCTGCAATTCATTCTGTGAGTCGGACAAAGATCTAAAATCACTAGAAATTCAATTAAATCTCTGCTCTAACAAAAATAGGGAGTGTACAGTGTGGTTAAGGCCTGTGTATGTGGGAAAAAATCATTAAGTATTGGCATTTCATTTCATTTCACACATAAATTGAATTAGGATAATTTAATACAGCGGCCTGACATTAACCTGGTTTGCTTTGATCTGTTCAGACTTTGATTTAATTGTCAAAACACCTGAGCTGTAACAGAAGGTCAACACGCTGAAAGGGACTGTAATGAAATTCAAAAACTTTCTTAATGGGTTCAGCTGAAAATAATAAATCATTCTTTTACACTGAGCAAGAATTTTTGATGAAATCAGGTGGGTTTTAAGATATCAGGTCCAAGCTATCGAAAACAATTTGGTCAAAAGCCACAAAGTGCTTTCTATAGATGTCTGTAGGGAGGGATTTGAAACTATTCATCAACCCTGAGATTAAGGCCTTTTTTTATTTCCGATGCATGCATGTGTTGGAAAATATCTTAAAAAATTAGCACCTTAGCAAAATTATAGGAATCCTAACAATTTTGACCTCAATTATACACACACAACATAATCTCCAACACAAATGTTATATAATGTAATTTAAGAATAATTTCAAAGCGACAGTGTGTAATTTAAGTGTAGGTATAAAATGCAAAGCTTCCTTAGTGCACTCGAAACAAAACCCAACCCCAAACAATGTGATTTCATCAGTATTTAAAGCTACCCACTGGTTTAAATGCAAAGCCAAAATCCATTTCTATATTCAGTATTTTTGCCCAAAATATAATGTGAATTACTCGCATCTGTTTTTTACATCATGAATTGTTTCTGCCCGTGTTTACCAGCTACAGCTTCTCTTCTTCATTGCCTTTTAGTGGTGCATTTCTACATTTAATAATACATTAGAGTCTCATGAAAAAAATATTCTAATATGAATAACATTGCCTGCACCGTACACACAGAGACCAACTCATTAAGACATAACTGAGTATCACTGTCGATGCTGAAAACTCCGGCAGCTCTCAGCCAATTATGTTCATGTCTTCATGGTGTAAGTGCAGATCGTTCTGCAGTGAAACAGTTTACACTTCACACAATGTAACTGAGCTCATGCTGGCGATGAACCAGCCCTGTAGAAAAGAAATGACCCCTGGCCTTCCTCCAGACACACTTGGCATGAAATTCAGTCATTTCAGACAGATGTGAGTTCGTGAACATGGGTTGTGGCGAATGGAATCTAAGGAGCTTCCAGAAAGCTACATTTGTCAGTTAATATCGATTCTGAATAGCAACAACTTATCCCACCAAGGGGAAACCCTACTGTAGTCTGACAAAAATTACAGTAACACTGTTTACTGTTTGGTTTCAGATGTTCAGACTTTTAAAAGCCCTGTTTCAAATACAACACATGGGTACAGGCGCTTCTTCATGTACACAGGGATAGTGTTACACATCTGCAATGAAAAAGATGTGTGCTTTTAGGAGCATGTGTGCAAAAAGTTATACTCCCTATGAAAATGATTTCATACTAATTTAGTCCAACATCTTATTATTTCTCTTCGTACCCTGCATACTGGTGAAGTGAAAAGCATGTGATTGTTTTTGTATCTGTGTGTGCATGTACCGGTATGTGTTCAATAATCTTTGGATGGATTTTCACCAAACTTGGTTGGAATATCACTCATTTGGGTATTGTGATGACCACTTAACGTCAAAGTCAAGGTCACCCAAGATATCTTGGAAGATATGTCATATCTCACCAACAATCCATTTTACACAAGTGATCTTAGTCTCACGATAGCCAGAATATTGTGAAGTCATGTTGAAGTCAAAACAAACTGGGAAGACTTTTTTGATGTTTACGCCATTATAATTGTGTTCATACCTTTTATACAGTTTACAGGTGTTAAACAAATATAAATAACATATTAATATAATTAACATATCAGTGTTTGGAACAGAAAAAAAAAGAAACCAGATATGCCATTTTGCGCAATTTTGCTGATAAATCTTTATTTACATGCGGTCATTTAGGAAAAAAAAAAAAAAAAAAAAAATTTATGATACATGTTTACATTGTTTCTACAGTTTGTAAGAGCCCATATGGTCCTCTGGCAAAAGTGATGAAAAAATTAAGCAGCCCTGATATAGGTGAAAATAAAATGCTCCTTATGACATGCCATCACTTGTTTGGAGAATTTGAAAAAAAAAAAAAACAGAAGTATGCACACAATGCACGCTTATCCAGTGTTTTAATCATTCTGGAAAATCAAAGTGTTTCCTTTAGCATTGTTTCTTATTTTTTGCCTTTAAAATGTATTTTCTGGGCCAAGGCAGTTCCTTGTCAGATAGCATTGCAAAGTTGAGTTAAGCTTTTGATTTTTTTTTTTTATAACGTTATGGCTTTCCCTCATCTAAATGGTATGCCTAAGGACAAAAAGGCACAAGACATGCTCAACTCCATAAAACTTTAGAAGAGTCTTAAGGTGCGAGAATAAGGAGCATAAATTTAGAGAAATAGAAACCGCACTCAGAAGAAGTAAACTTCTACCTACATGTCTTTATTAGACCATGTCAAAAACATAGACGCGTTTCGGCAGCAAGCCTTCATCAGTATGAAACAAGTTAATGACAGACAGCCATACTTATAGCAAGACAACAGGAAGTATAACAGGTGACGATGACATCACTAAGAAGGTTTAACAGGTGACTAATGAGGACACATGTTCCAAGTTGTTCTTCAATTCAATGTTATTTTCTTCATTATTTAAATTAGTTTGTGTTTTATTCTCTCAATTTTGCTCATTTTATCGCCATCCTTGTTAATTGTACTTTTTATTTTAATGATTTCAAGGTTACTCTGTAAAAGTTTTCTTCATATTTACTCAATTTATCATAATTGTTTCTTTCTGATGTACTAATGTCTCTTAAAAATGAGTAAAAATGCCCAACATTAACCTGAACCATATCTTTGTCAAATATATAAAAAAAATGTTTACCATTACTTATTTTCTGGACTCATTAGTCACCTGTTAAACCTTATTAGTGATGTCATCGTCACCTGTTATACTTCCTGTTGTCTTGCTATAAGTATGGCTGTCTGTCATTAACTTGTTTCATACTGATGAAGGCTTGATGCCTAAGGACACACAGTCTAGGCAAACTGTTCCAATTACTGATCCCTTTTGACTCAAAGAAATGTAAATTCACACCCACAGAGAAATTGCAGCAGTATTTGTCATGTGAGGTTGAAGATTTCACTATTGCTACTTTTTTGTCTTGAAAGACAGATTTAAGGGTGAAAATCGGGTAAGATGGATCTCATATCCTGCACATCTCTCAGTGCTCCTGTCACTCCGGAGTCAAGCAGAGTACAGTTCTGCAGCAGCCTAGGAGAAATTGATAAAAGTGCTGCACTATTTATAGCTGCGTATCCCATTTTAAAAATACATCAACAGTTCCGTGAAGCTCAGCTCGGCACACTATCACTCCTGATCTGATGAAAGTGAGCCGAATGTCCTAAAATCCATCTCTGCTGGCACCGGGGACAAATTTCCTGAGCTATGTTCAGGTTGTTATCTTTTTTCATGACAGTTATATAATAGTTGGTGGGAGCTCACTGATGCTCCGTCACAGCTCCAGTGACCTGGATGAAAGAATGAAAAACAGTGTGTGGACGGGTGGGTGGATGATCAACAGAAACTGTCAGTGCTGACTCAGTCTCCAGGGTTAAAGGTTTATAACTTACTTTCATGAATCTATTCTAACTTAAACATTTGAGAGGAGGCAAACAGAGGAGTCTACATAGTGCCACAAGCTGACCCTGGTCCATGTGACTTCCTATGTGCCCTCTGTCAGCTGAATGAAAGAGTGGATGTGTCATGTGACGAGTCCGTAAGGCTCATGTTGTGTTAACAGTCTGTGACTCGATGACACCCAGCAATGAATGAAAAGATTTAGCTTGAAGATGTCACATGGCCCATACTTGCCTTACAGCTGGTTTCTTCATGCTGCTGACATGACACATTCAGAATATTATAATATATAAGATTTTATCTCGTTTCTGCAGCTCAGGCCTCAGTTTACTGTCAGGGTGCCATGTTTTTGATATGGGACGCAGATTTTCAGACAGTGATGAAACCTCCTAACTGGGTTTAATGCCATTTACTCAAACTGTTAAATTAAGTAGCTCATAGACTGAGACTGTTCACATGCACACTACTATTCCACAAATTTTCCAAATATGACAAGTGTAATTTAAATGGCATACTCCAGTTGGACATTCTGAATTAGACCTTTAATTCCTAATTTAGGATTATCCATCTAAGTTTTAAGAGGAATCTTTTGATGTCTACACAGTACATTCACAACATGTATCTTTTTAACAGGTTTAGGTCAACCGTGGTAAAAAACAAATATCCTCCCTGGTAGAGACAGACCACATCTCCTCTAAAAATGTAAAGATGAACTGCCAGATCACTTATTAGAAAGAGTCCAAAAATAAATGAGACCATAACTCATGGTAAGAATTATTCACATCAAGTCTAATGTACAGTAACTTTCAATCAGGACTTTTTGGCCTCAAACTAATATCACCCCAGTGGCCACCAGTGGTATTACAACTTTAAGTTACTTAAGTCCAAACAGATTTATACTGTCTTCTAGGTCATATACTGAGCTTAATTTTTTCATTTGACACGACAGCAAAAAATATGGTTTGGTTTAGACTGACGTGTTGGTTAGAAGAGCCACATGATGTTACTGTGATGTGTCTTGTCAGCTGTTCGTACTCAGATTGAGAAAGAGAAAAATCACAATACGGACTGGGAAGAAGCCACAGTCATTCGCTCCGAAAGCAATAAATACCACCACTGGATCAGGGAGGACATCGAGATCCAAAAACGAGCCCCAAGACTATCAACAGAGATGAGAGATCCTACACCTTGTTACACACCAAGAATGCAGTCGTTCACAAGGCCCCAGACAGCAGGGGGCGTAGTGGTCCTCTGTTGAACAACAACAGCTGAGAGGACATCACAGTAATGTCAGGTGACTCTTCTGAAGAAGGTTACAGAAAGTAACAAAAACACACCAAGGCAAACAAGACCTTATTTTTTTTTACTATCTGATCAAATTTTTTTTTTAAATACTTAGTTACTTTTTTCCATGCCTCCTTTCTGAGGTGAGGTCCTTGCCCATCGCTTTATAATGATTTTAGGCATCTGTTTTAAGTTTAGCGTGCTTCCCCAACTCTGCTCCATAGTCTAAATTGGATCACTTGTGGTTCCACAAAAACAAGAAAAAAGATACAGCAGCCAAAACCCAGCTTTAGCTCTTCAAAACAAAAATGAGTGGGTGACATCACGCAGCTCTGTCCACGTCTTTAGATAGTCTGTGGTCTGAACAGATGGCAGTTTATGAACATCAGCGACAAGGCAGTATCAACGTGTTGGTAATGTACTAAAAACTTCTGACATGACATTATACACAGCAGAAGGGCACTCCAAGAGCAGAATACAATATGTCCTACTGAATGCTATGAGTAGCATAACAGACTGTACAATATAAACAGATGGGGAGCCCCCAACTGTTTTCTCCTTCTGTTTATATGATGCCCATAGTCACACACACACACACACACAAGGTATGCACATACAAGGTGCACTGTAATAAACCTGTCAGAGATTCTCATATATATGTTTAACTAGCAGATATGAAGTCTTCGTATGTTTTTGTTGCAGCTGTGGCTCAGTGTCTCAGAGTTCATCCACACCATCTGCATTTGAAATTCGGTAGGATTTCTAATAATATGAGTCAGACAGATCTCACACATTTGTCAGCTGTTTTTATTGTCCAGTATCATTGCACTCAGACAGAACCCACAGTTTGTAAAAAGAAGTGAGCAACCTGTTACTAAACATTACTACTACTACTACTGAACAAAAATACTGCAGATTGAAGCAGATAATGATGTCGGTGTACTTTTACCAGGGCCATTTTCACCGTGGAGGTGATTAAAGCTGAAATACTGATGTTCATGTCTCTGTTGGACGGACCTCCAGAGAGTAGAGGACACACTTTGCTTTTTGAAACTGTTCCCATTGTATTTTAACAGGGAAAAACCCTAAAAACAAGCTCTTTATGGGCAGGGAAATAAAATCATATCATCACGGTGGCAAAATGCAGTTACAACAGATGCTTTAAGCCATGCAGAGGCAGACAGATAAAAAAAATATTATTTTTTCCCCCTTCTATGTTTCAAGTTCTGTAAAAGCCTGAGTCACTGTGGATGTTGTCAGACCTGAGTCAGGCAGCAGACTGAAGGACCAGTCAAGGACAGCGAGACTATAGAAAAAAAACACCAGGTAACAGTTATGACACCTGCACTGTGTGACGAACACAGACTGTATATAAAAAAATGGACCAATGCTCCATGATGGTGCCCATAAGTTGTTTGGAAGCTAAATTAAGGAGCCTCTGGCACTGCCATAGTGGTACCACTGTTAACTCACTACCAAAAATTAACTTGGGGAGTGTGAAGGAGTTAAGGTGGGTTTAATAAAACAGTAAAGCCTATGGCTCAGATACAACTTTCAATCAAAGTGCTTATGCCCTTAATCATGCAGTAATGTCAGGGCCTGAGTTATCTAAATAGACAGGTTATACAACATTCACCTCCTGTTCAGTGTTCACACAACTGGATATAAACAATACAGACCAAAAGTTTACTTCTCTAAAATTGGAGACTTTGACATGGGCCTTGATAGGAATTGACTCACTTTTGGAGTTTTTTAAAGTTGATACAATAAAAATAGTTTGAAGAAGGAAAAGATGAAGGAAAAACTCCCACATCCTGACATTAAAACACACTGCTTGACATAAACTACACTTCACTTTAATAGACACCAGAATACATCCATCTATCTTACATAATAAACGCAAAGTTGACTCTCTGTATGTGCATGTGTGTGTCCACTTTATAAGTTGGCAACTGGGCAGAGCTGACCTTTGAAATTTCACACATTTATGTATTTTGGGTCAAGGATCACGGTAGCAAAGATGGTTTTGTGAATCGGATCAATATTTTTGGAGAAATAAATTATTTATACCTGTTTAAGGTCACTGTAGGTGAAGGTGGGTGAGTTAGTTGAAATTGTGCAACGTGGCCAGTACATGTCACTGCAGATCATATATACCTATCCTGTGGATATGCTATCTTGAACTGCAAGGATTAATTAATTGGTTACTGTTTGCTGCCACCTTATGTCTCAATTTAATGGCTAAATTACTGTTCCTCTATGTGATTAGAGTTGCTAAATCACACATCATCTTTACATTTATACTGAAACCCATGTTTACCAAAGACCTCTGAGTTGTGACAAAGCAATGCATGTTGTGTTGACTTTTTCCTTATTTTTCCAATGGCCTCCACCATGACTGTACCACACATGCACTGGTTTCACTGTGAGGTGTCATAGCTACCAGTTGTTCATCAAAAACACTAAATTGATAAATACAGATTCACAAGGTAAACTAGGATCACCTTCTAATACAACACTACAGCCATTGCCAAAAGATTTGGCAGTGACAGTTTTTTTGGCAAATTCTTCTGCTCTACTTTTTGTTACTTTATCCAAATATTTCTGAAGTAAACTGGAGAGCAAATGTATTTTTATTCAATTTAGTCTTTATTATGAAATATAACCAAATTTATGTAAAATTAAATCTGTGGCACTGCCAAAACAATATTCACCAGTGGGTCAAAGAGGTAGGGTTTATGAATTTTAGCTCAACTATGCCTGTTTCTCACTTGTGATGTCACAAATGTAGAAAATTCAAAGCGGCTTGTTTCTCCTGCCCATCTTGCCATCAGGACACTCAAGGACTGAAGTGCTAAGCAAGTTCATATGGATTTTTTTTTAATCTTACACCACAGTTTTTACCAATCTCAAATCACAGTGGAAATGCAATTTCACTGTATGGAACCTTAAAATGTTTTCTGATACAAAACAGTAGTGTAAATGTTTTTGTATAAGGACAGAAGACAGTTGGATACCCGGCTAAATGTACAGATGATATTTAACATAAGTTATAGACCAAATAATCCATACAGGTTTGTTTTAACTTCCTAAAATCTGTGTGAAAGCCTCTAAACTTGACTGCTACTGTGCTTCTCTAATTTAGTAGATTGTTTAGGTATTAGAGTAAAAAAATATAATGAAACCGTGAGATATGCTTATCGTGTTATTGTCATGTCAGACCAACACTACGAGTTTTCAGTGATAAACAAAAAACCAAAGCCGCAGTTCGGAGAAGCTCCTCAAGAGGATCTTCGGAATTTTTCCTTAAAGGTCATTAAATAACCACAGTGACACACAGGTCCCCTTTCCAGTCACATTACAGAAGTAGTAACGCACCGAGTCGACTGAGGCGCATGTGCTGTGATGAAATCATGGCTGAGGAACAGAGCGCTATTGATTCCTTTGTCTGAACAAATGACTCACAATAACAAGCACCACGTTTGCATGGGAGACACGGCAGCTCTGATTGTATCCACAGACAGACAACGCTGATGGTGAACGCACACCACGATACACTACCATCAGAATCACAGAGTGAGACAGTCTATCAGCAGGATTCAAGTATGAGTCCTCTAGTTTTTAAAAAGTCATTACTGTCAAATCCTCACACAGTGAATTCATCATCCAATTACAGGGGGTCTACAGGTACCAAACACTTCAATTTAATGCTTTTAAGACCTTTAAAACCATTTAAAGACTAAGATCTGGACAGTAAATCTAAACATTTTTAATTGACAGACCAGTTTATGTATTTTACTGTGAAAAACAATATAAAGTATGAACATGTAGATTAACTTATGGCATTTACAACATTAAATCTAAATGAACACACAAGGTGCTGAATCAATGAAATGTATAAAATAACTCATAAAATGAACAGAACAACCTGAAAATGAATGGAAATTAACAAAAAATAGACAGTGGACTCAACAGGGACATAAACTGTCATTATTATTACACCAAAACCAACAAAATAAAGATTATTTCAACAGAATTAACCAAAAACGAATAAAATCTAAAAGTCAAGAAGATACACAAAATGAGAAAAGATTGATCAAAGTAATAAAATATGATATAATAAAAATGAACAAAACATCAAGAAATGAACAAAAATGAATCAAAAGTCATGCAAATATACCAAAAAAAATCTACAAAATGAACAGAGCTACATGTTCCAATAGATAAGTTTAGTCCAAAATGAAAAAGACAAACACTAAATGTTAAAATATCTTCATATAAACATTGACAGACGTTTTAAGGATGTGTAAACACCCTGGAACAGGATCTGAAATTGACTCAGTTCTGTGCCACAGAATAAAGCTCCTCATTTTATTTTTTTTATTTTATGCCTTAGGAGTGTTTTAACCCCTTGTTACAAAATTTCACAAACTTTTTCAGCTAAAAACCCAAAAATAAATGTACAGATTAATTTAAAAACCATCATATCTTAATTTTACACTGTAAATGAATCTATATCTCATAAGACTTTTAAATATAAAAATAAGGTAAAATGTAGAAGAATAGAGCATAAAGCTAGCTTTCATAACATTAAATCAAAATGAACTAAATATGCACTGCAACAAAAGTGACAACTTTTAAAAATCAACAAATTGTGAAGTATACTGTACCTCTGGGTATACCACAACATCTAGCAACATAAAAAATAACAAAATAAAAAGCACAATAAACACAATAATCATACTTTTAAAAAATAAACAATTAAGATGCAAAAAAAGCTAAATAATTGCCAAAACATACAAAAAAATGACCAAAACTAAGAAACAAAATAATCACCAAAATAAACAGAAATTAAGAAGCAAAATAAAAATAATCACCAAGACAAACAAAAAATGATAAAAATAAGAATCAAAATGAACAAAATAATCAGCAAAACAAACAAAAATGAACAAAAATAAGAAGCAAAATTAACAAATTAACTAACAAAATAATCAAAAATGAACAAAGAAAGAATGCAAACAGCAACATTTTTTAAAAGTAATATCTTAAACTGGCCAAAACAAACAAAATAATAAGCACATGACCATTCCAATTTCTATTAAAGAAAACCTACATGACCCACTTTGGTCCCAGCCTTGAGTTTGTAAAATGCAGGTTTACGTGAGCATTGACACCGATTTCAAATGAAGTGAGACGAGAAATGATGTGCAGTAAAAACTACTATTCCCAGTTTCCCAGTTGGAGCTGGTTTTGGCAACCAGGGATTGGACCACCCAGACCCCTGCCTTCAGCTGCCACCCAAACCGCACAGCACCGGATCCTTACAACCCTTCCTGTAGGTGCTGGACCCACAGGAAGGCACAGTCATAAGGGTCTTCTGAATTGCTTTTTGACCTGTCACATCGGACCAATTTGCCTTAGGAGACCCTACCAGCGGTGAATTGCCCCCGACCACTCAGGCACGCAAACCCCTCCACCATGATAAGGTGGTGATTCAAGGAGGGTCCGCATACTTTATGTTAAATAAAACCACAAATCATAATATTAGGTTTCACTTTAAATGTAAGATAATAACATGTCATAACATGTAAGAAAAAGTGAACAAAATACACACTATGTCAATAAAAAGAACAAAAATTAACTAAACAATTCACATAAGTACAAAATAATCTTAAAAAAATATTGTAAATGAACAGAATAATCAAGAAGATTAACAAAAATTGAGCCAAAGCACTAAATAAAACTGCCAATATTTAATTAACGGTTGTTTTTTAAAGACAAAAAAGGTACATATCATGTACATTTACACTACTTTATTAGGGGGCAAATGCACATTTCACTAATATTGAGGAAATGTGCACCTCTGATTGTCTGACATAAAACTGCTTCTGGTGAGAACTGTGACTTTTATGTGAATGAAGTGTGTGGATTTTGCTGCGTGTAAATAATCCAAGAGTTAAGAACCATGGAGTGTATGATGAAGTGTTTAAAAACCTGCAGGCATCCCTGGACTCTTTACTGGGTATTCAAGTCTGCATTAAATCTGTGGTGTGCAATAAAAACTGTGGTTGTTATTTTCTTAATTCTTTTGATCTTGCTGTTGCTTTTTTGTATTATTTCTTTTCAGTGTTTTTGACTTTCTGTAATACGTTCTACTTATTTCCTTATTTTATTCACTGGCCTTCAATTTACACATTACGTTGTTCATTTTCTTGGTTATGTTGTTAATTTAGCTTTATATTATGTTCATTATTTATTTATTTGGCTTCTAATATTTATGGTTGTTTTGGCTACTTTGTCCTTTTTCTTAAAGTGAAACTTGTGTTATACTCTTCTATTTGGTTCCACTGTTCATTCTGTTGGTTTTGAGTTAAAACAAGGCGCAGTAACTTCCTGATTCACTCCAGTTTGGACTGTTTTTACCTGGTGCGGATTTGACATCTCATTATCTCTGGAATTAATTATGACTGACTGAAGACACGTTGTCGCTAAATAAATCAGACGTGACCGTGTCCACGTCCGGTGTCTGGCTCACATCTGACCAGATGTGGACTCTAGAGGGCTGAACCGGGCTGAACCGGGCTGAACGGGGTTAGGAGGGACGGCTCTCACCCAGTCCACTGATCTCCTGTCGGATGTTCAGTCGGTTCCTCTCGTCGGTGATGGCCTTCAGCATCTGCTGCAGAGACTGGTCCAGGTCTCCGTTCTCCTCCTCCGCGGGCCCGACAGCCTTACACAAACCGGGGAAGGACGCCATCTCTGCGCTGGGATCATGACAGTCCGAGCTCACAGCTACCGACGGCAGCCTCAACCTCCACCGGTTGACGGCAGCGAACTGACGGCGACAGCGGAGCGGAGTAGCGCGGTGAAGGCAACCGAGGATTCCCCCCGACTCTTCACTGTTTCAGGCCCGAATAAGTTCCCCGGTGCTGCGTTACAGAAGTGCCAGTGTCCGGTACCGGTCTCCTCGTCAGTGTGGAACCGGAGAACAGGGCAGACAGGTCGGATTCACAGGGAGACTCTGGTCCTTCTGTTGTGCAGATCAGCAGGAAACACCCCTCACACTTCCGGTATCAACACGGGGCCTTTAAAGAGACACGAGCCGACAGTGAACCGGTGTGACACAGCATTCTGCACCCCTGCACATCCTCTGCTCATTTCACAACTCTGGGCTAACAGTGGCCAAGTAAAAGTACTGTTACTTTATGATTATAGTGACTGAAGTAGAAGTACACGAGTACGTAAATACAATCTAACACATTGAGTTTGAACAGGTTATGTATCCTGCAGGTAATAAGAATGTAAAGTGCATTAATAAAGTATTAAGAATCAGGTAAATGTAAAATACATGATGAACACTGTTTACTGTCAAATATCAAGAGAAAAAGCTTTGTAGCATGTTCGATATTTGGTTAGCACAAGAGTTGTCACTTATTTTATTCATTTTTGCTCATTTTTTGGTTATTTTGGTGATTTTTTTCCCCCAGTTTCACATTGGTTATATCTTACTTGAGCAATTTTACTGGTTCTATTTTTTTGTTAATTTATATGATTACTTTGTTCATTTTGCTCATTTTGATCTTTATTCTGTTCATTTTTTAATTCCTTTTGTTGCTTATTTTGTTCATTTTGCTCATTTTTTTTCTTCCGCTGTTCATTTTTGGTCCTTATTTTGTTAATTAATGCTTCACTTTTTTGTTCATTTTACTCATACGCTCACTGAGATCTGGAGCTAAATGTGACTGAGTAGAAGCACATTCGTTTAAATCACAGGTGCATTTAAGCGAAAATGGATTTCTGCAAAACAACTACCCCACACGTACAAATTTAAATGAAAAAACTGACCCATCCAAACACTGTAGATTTTAGGGGGATGAGGAGGATTTGCCCCTTCAAAATTAGTTAAATGTGTATTTCCCCCCCTTCCCACACTAAATTAGTTTCAATTTAGAAGATACATAACCTTACTCATCTCTAAACCCCACCTCAGAGCATAACAGCAGTTTTCATTAATACTGGATTCATTTTTTGTTAGTTATTTGACTGTTTGTTTTATTTTTGCTAACTTTCTTGATTATTTTGTTCATTGTATGTTCATTTTTTTCATTTTATCTTGTTTATTTTGGATGACTTTGTTAATTTTGGTTAATTTTGTCGATTAAGTTTTTTTCAGTTTTTCTCAGTATGTTGCCATGCACAAAAATACATTCAACTTAATGAAATTTGTTAAAATAAGTAAAATTTGTATGCTTATACAATTTACTATCTTACTTTAAAAGTATAAATTACAAAAAATGGGCGACACAGTGGTGCAGTGGGCAGCACTCGTGCCTCACAGCTAGAAGGTCCTGGCTTCAATCCCAGCACCAGGTGGTGGGGCCTTTCTGTGTGGAGTTTGCATGTTCTCCCTGTGTCTGCGTGGTCCAGGTTCTCTGCAGGTACCAAAAACATGTGCTAGGTTAATTGGTTACTCTAAATTGTCCATAGTTGTGAATGCAATTGATTGTCTGTCTGTATAGTCATGAGGTCTCAGCCTCAAATTGTGAAGCGCCTAGAGGTAATCAGTGATTATGATTGGTGCTATACAAAATAGAATTGCATTAAAAATATGATACATTGATTCTGTCATCACATAGACTCTATGTGATTATAATAAACTGACATAATATCTGCTTTCACTCTATGTCATAGAGTGAAAGCAGATATTATGTCAGTTTATTGTAATCTTTTGGTCCCATTTTGTTGCTTATTGCGTTTGTATTCTCTATTGCTTGGCTACATTTTGTTCATTTTGTTGCTTATTTTTCTCATGTTCCAATTACTTTGGTAATTTTTGTTACATTCATACACATATGCAGTAAAGGCACAACTTGATGTATTGTCTATTCACCTGAAACAAAAAGTGAAGTGTCTGGTGTCCAGAATTTCAAAGAGGATCTAGAAATGCCTGATCATTATCTCTGTTTGCATAACTTACTTTGCCCTTCTAGGGCAGAATTCATCTCATATGTTTGACCGAATCAATTTAAAATCACCACAACCAGCATGTGATACTTATTGCACTTCTAGTCGTTTTTCTCCCTTAGATTAAAAAAAATGAATTGTGTAGTTTTATTGAGCCACACAATGAAGATATATTTTGTTTAGTTAATGTTTGGGATCAAAATGTGTATCTCTAAATTATTTATTTTACGTAATATACATGTTCCTGTTTGTATTTAATGGCTTATTAAGTCTAGATTTACAGTCCATGGGTTTTGTGTCGGATTCTAGAGCCATTCAACAAACATTTGCATAAACATTTTGTCATTTCACTTTGACGTTGACATAATTGTCTTGTACTGTATGTTTGATTCCGTGGCCGAAAACGTCTCTTTTTGTTATAATGACCATCTTCCAAGTCTCTTCCGGACACAGAATCTTTAGGGTACAGAATTTTACAGTACACCTATGTCTCATAGCCTCTGACTCCACCCTCTCCGAACGACCTGAGAGTCAAGTGGTGAATAAACCGAGCGCACTCTTTGTTTTAAGACAAAGGATGACGTCAGTGTCTGAGCAGCACAGTGGTCACAAACCTGGGTTTATTTTAATTTATTTACCAGGATAACTTCTTGTTGTTTTTAAACAGATCAAGTTAAAATTCTATCAGCAGGTGGATCTATTGGGTTAGTCATAAAAACCTATGTTTCCCCCATTTTATAGAGAAAATAAACCAAACAGGTTGAAAACAGACTTTAAAAAAGTCAAGTAAAAAATATAAAACAGAATGAGATTATGGTACATTTGTATTTACCTCTATACTAGCTGATGAGGTCCAGCAAACTAGTCATAGTCTCAGAATTACTGACAGGGACATCACCTGAGAGTTAAAAGAGACACCTGTGCCATCACCAGTGACTGGACCTTTATACCTCATCTGTATTCCTGGTATCAGATATGCTATGAAGACAAAAGAAAACTCTAAGCAACTCCCTGAAAAGGTCATTAAAAAGTATAGGTGTCACTATGGATACAAAAACCTTTCCATGTCACTGAATATCCCCCAGAGTTCAGTTAAAGCCATCATTAAGAAATGAGGGGAATCTGGTACATGTATAAATCTGCCTGGAGGCCATCGGCACAAAGTGAGTGTACAAGGAAAGTCATACGCGAAGACACCAACATACTGTACCTGTGACAACTATGAATGAGTTAAAAGCTACAGCCTGTGAGATGGAAAAAAACAGCAACTGTCAGCCAAGAGGGGAAAAAAGCTCTGATTAAATCTCCATTTGTGTTCGCCAGAAGGCATGTGGCAACTCTAAAGTCAACTAGAAGACAGTTCTTCATTCTGATGAGACCAAAACTGAGCTATGGCATGGACCAGATACTATGTCTGAACACCGCTCATCTTCATAAACAGACCATTCCCACCACGAAGCATGGAGGTGGCAGCATCATGCAGTGGGGATGCTTCTCTGCAGCAGACCCTGGAAGGCTTGTGAAGGTAGAAGGTTGAATGAATACAGCAAAATACAGTGAGTAATAAGGGGAAAACCAGATCCAGGCTTCAAGAGAACTACAACTTCGGAGAATTATTTTCCAGGAAGACGATCACCAGAAGTACACAGCGAAAACTACACAGAAATGGCTTAAAGACAACACTGAATGTTCTTGAGTGGTTGTGTCTCAATCCAAGAGAATTTGTGGCTGGACTTGAAAAGGGCTGTTCACTTCTGATTACTGTTTCACCTGATGCAGCTTGACCAGTATGGAAAAGAAGAATCGTGTGTCCAGGTGTGTAAAGCTGACTGAGACCTACCCACAAACAGAATGCTGTAATTGTGGTCAAATGTACATTTACATTGACTTAAAGGGGTTGGATATGTATGCAATCACTGTTCTCCATTTTCAACTCATTGACATCACCTTGTAGAAATGTATCAAATTTAACATTTAAGTTTTGTTTCTGTAGTTTTCTAAATTCTTGTGGCAAGAAAGCTAAATTCTGTTGTCCAATGACTATATTAATAAGAGCAGCAAAAGTGGAATATATCCAGGGAGGGTGAATAGTTTAATAAGCACTATAACGTAGTCTTTTCACTTGTTCACTGTTGCAGTTAAATAAATGCCCTATTGTTCAGCAGAGACTTGCAGATTTGGAGGCGTTCTTATCTACTGAAGGCTTTTAAAAGCCTTTTCTTAGATTTGTCTCCATGCTGCTGTTATGACTATAGAGGTTTAGTGGAAGAAATGCACATCTGAGTACAAATTTAAGGCAACATTTCACCACAAGATAAAACTAAGATGACCAACATTACTATTTCGTTTTTCCCTGCTTCTTCCCAAAGAATATGTTCTCAAACCACTTCTCTCTCCACAATAATGTTTTTACATTTTAAACAGAAGGGATTGCTACAATGAGGTGTCAGAAGTTTGACTTAGACAAAACTGTTACACTTTTAAGTAATAAGACAAGTGAAGTACACTTAATGGACTGTTTAGAAGCTTCTGTTCTCTATAAATTACACTCATTATATATGGAGATATAAGGTCAAATACAGTGGGGACAATAAGTATTGGGCAACGTAAAAATGTGCAAGTTCACCCATTTAAAAA
>JAQQAE010002707.1:0-21683 GCA_029823295.1 Pseudamia nigra | reverse complement strand
TTCAGCAGCTGTCCGATCGGAACTTGCCGCTTCCCCGTGCCTGACCACCAAATGAATTCCCATGCGTCTCTTGAACCAGGTGAACCAACAATAGCTGGCCTTAAAGTCTTCCACAGGTGGTTCTGTGGAACTGCCACCATGCTCCGACTTTTCTCTTTTCAAGACAGAAGGACCATAATGGTTACATTCGCCGAGAATGTCACTTCCGGGTTATTCGTGGATGAGACCCGGAAGTGACGCAGACGTGACCCGGGCGTAGACACATCAATCTTCGGTTGTTATCCGAATAATTCCTCGGTATGCAGTTATATATTTTTGCCAATTTTTTCCTCTGTATCCGAATTTCTTTGTCCGAGGAGCTCTTTATGCAAGGTACCACTGTATATACAGTCTATGGCACAGCCTCGGTGAGCCATTTCTGTTCATCTTTCGGTGTTTATATTCCATTCTGTTCTTTTTCTTCTTCTATTCATCTGGGGGCCACTTCCACTGTATTGCGCTAGAGCGCCACCACAATTTCTGGTGGCACTGCGCAAAGAGAAGCCGAAAGCGAGAGCGCGTGCTTTTGGGAACTACACTGCCTGGCCAAAAAAAAGGTCACCACCTGGATTTAACTAAGCAAATAGGTACGAGCCTCCCATTGGATAATTTCTGCATGGGTGATTATGTTTCAGCTGGCAACAATTGATATAAGGATAGTGGTGAACCATCATCTTTGACGAAAAAATGTGGTTGGAAAAAAATCTTGAACGATCATGACCGGTAATGACTTAAATGTGTGGTGAAGTCAAATTGTAAAAAAAAAACAACAGTGGAACTCAGCAAACAGTGGGTTCCACTGTAATGATAATCCAAAAATAAACAGAAATGAGCCAATGAAAGAACAAAATGCAAAATAACAATAAGAAATTAAGAAAGTTATCAGTAATAACAGAAGTAAACCCAAAATTTTTTTTCGAGATCCAAATTTACAAAAAAAATGAAGAAAAAGAATACAATAATGAACACAATAGACAATGAAATGAACAAAATCAGCAACAACATAAACACGTATGGTCAAATCATGAAAATAAATTAACAATATTGAAAACAGAAACAAAGTCATTCTCACAACTAAACCAAAATGAATCATTAAGAGAACAGAAGCATCAAAAATATGAAAAAAAAATCTAAAATTGCCTGTGGCATGAGCTAAAGGAAGGCAGAAAGGGGAAGGAATAAAGGAGGTATTGTAATGAGGAAGGCAACAAAACAAAGTGAAAAGGAAAAAAAAGGGCAGATTACAATGAAAAAAGAGAATTGTAATTGTAGAAGTGTTTAAAGCTCACTCTTTGTAATGTGTAGGGATGGGTCCTTTTATTAAAAGATGTTTTTCTTGGCTGATGTTGTTTTGTCTGCTTCTTCCAGGGCTACTTTCTCCTCAGATTCCTGGCCAGTCAAGTTGGAGAGCAACAATTCATCAGCTTCTTCAGATTATTTGTGAAAAAATACCACGGACAGCTCATTTTGTCTCAGGTGAGTCGGCAGCGGAAGGACCTCATTTTCAATTCGATTAACTTAATGAAGAATCTCGATGTTGACTCGCAGCGACTTCAGAGGCTGTTAATAAAATCTGAACTCAGATTTGAACCGTTTTAATATAACCTGTCTCCAAGGCACCATGTTATTTCCATAAATTAATTGGAGCTTGATTGCCACAGCGTTACAATAGCTGAAAGTGCTCCGGCAGCATTTCAAATTGATGACCGGGTTTCAACTCAGCCACATATGTTTATTCTGCTGGGGCCATGAGGCTGAGTGATCGCACCTGGACATCGGTGTCTGTGTGTGTGTGTGTGTGTGTGTGTGAGTTTGCGTGTGATGTGTTCCACCTGGCTACTGTTTCTTCAGTGGCAGGCAGAGTCCTCCCACTAAATAATGGATGTAACATAAACACAGTTTGACCTTGTACGCTTGTACTCGTGACTTAAGACCAGCTACGCCCTTTCTCTTTCTTTTGTTCTCCTCCCATTTTTTCCTCCCATGCCTCACTTACTGTCTCTTTTTTTGTGTGTTTTGGACAGGACTTCCTGACGATGTTGCTGATTACCTTTCCTGACACTGAGAGGTATGTAAGCTGTAAGCTGCTGTGCGAAATGCAATTTTCTGAATAATGAATCATTTTTAGTTGTGAAAACTACTTTACAGTAGTAAAGGTCATTTGAAAAACTCTTTTTTGGGGTTTCAGGTTTACATAATTTTTGTAAAATAAAATCTGTAAAAATATGAAATTCCTCTGTGCAGTCAGCCTCAAGAAAGTCTCACAACTAGATCAACAACAGGAAAAAACACGTCATTTTGAATGTTTGTGATTGATGACATCACAAGTTACCAATCATAGTCCAGTTCAAGTGCATTAGTCCGCCCCCACGAGCCAGTAGAACTTGAAAACTTCACAAGTTATGACTGATCCATGAAGCTGGCATAAAAGGCCACACCCTTTTTTGAGGAAGACAAACAGCTGCTCCCACAGACTGTAATGTAAATTGTATCACAAGCCAAACTCAGAAAAAACCCACCAGAATGAAATAAGCTTCTACATTCCCTTCAGATCCATGCTACTGTATGCAGCAAGCTAGTAGCTGGAGGACAGATGGATTATATTTGGTGTGTCAATATCTACTGTGTTCTGTATTCCACAAAGATTAAGTTTACATGGATCTGAGGGAAATTAAGAAGCATATTTTGGGTTTCTTTTCTGCCACAATTTACGAGGCTGAATTTTCAATGTATTTCTCTTGCCGTATCCTCCTCTTCTGCATCGTAACACACAAGCAGTGCAGTAGGTCTTCTTCAGACAGTTGTCTCAGAACCTCTGTTGATCTTTTCTTAACTTCTGACACAGACTCAAAAAGTGTTCCTTTGACACAGATCTGGTCTTAGGAAAAAGGAAAGACCCACAGTGCTAGATCAGGTGAATAAGCACTGTGATTTATTTTTGGGCCAGATACTGCTTTACAGAGAACCCAGTGTGACCTTGCACTTTGCGTTGATGAAGAATGAAACCATTTTCCACCATTGTGGTCTCTTTCTTTTGACTTTTGAATAATTTCTTCAATTGGTTACTTTTAGGAGTTTTTGATGTGCACGGGCATCCAGAATGTTGTCTTGGACATCCTCTCTGCTTTCGCTAAATCTTTTGTTAATCTGAACACATGCTCATGTGACATGCAGTGTTTCCCATGCACTTCATCTTCATTTACAAAAAGATTCAGTGACTTTTTAGTTTAATTTAATCAAAAATTTCAAAATAATATGTTGCTCAACTTTTAAGTTAATCATTTTCCGATGCATTAATGTGCACTTCAGTTAGTATCTAGCAGTGAACTAAAGATGTCACTTACTGGAAAGTTACAGCAGTTGTGTGAGTATAACAGTGACCCACATGGTTTTATCCTCATATGCACAGTCTGATGATGTAAGAGCCATACGTTACAGTCTATGGGAGCAAGCTTTTTCCCCCTACAAGTGGGTGTGGCCTTGGGTACATGATGTGATTCCAAAATCATGGCTCATGTTTAAACTAAAATTTAAACCCCACTACCCCCACAAGCAACTGCCTTTATTCCTGGCATTTTTTTTCAGAAAATTGTCCATGAAAAGTGCATTATTCTGCATTTACAGTAGCCTTGTGTCAGAATATGATCCCAGGTCACCATGAGAATGACCTGAAGTTCAGCCAATCAGAGTGTTTTTGTGATGAAAAGTGGGCAGCTAGAATGCTTCACAGTGAATCAGAGCCTGTATGACAGAGTTACAAAGAGGGGCTTGGAAACAACACACTTTATTGTGTCAACACCCCTACAAAAGCCTTTACTGGGCACATATAAGCATTACAGAGATAAGTTTAAGTGTCAAGATGTGGGACTTATAGTACTGTCAGCCACTTTCAGTTCCATACAAAACCCTGGGTATGTTATGCATTATTTTTCTGCTGCAACTTTTTTTAAATTTTGTGATTTACTGCACATTCTTTGTATTATAATATGCAGAAATAGTTTTTAGATCCATGGTAATTTGGCTTAGGTTCTGCAACAGTAATTCTGCCCTACTGTGGAAACAGCCAGCAAAAACTCCCAGCCCCAAGCCTGTTAAAAGAGCAGTCTCGTCCACTCTCGTATTAATTGAAGTGAAAAGGATAACTGCTCCTCCTGCTCTCCTCCTCTCTAATTTTCTCTTTCCCTCCCTGCGCTAGCTTAATCATTCACTTCTATATTTCTCCTGATTGCCTCATTAACCTCTTCTCCTACTTGCCTTTTTTTCATCTTTTCTCTCTGCATGTCTGTCTTTTTTTTTCTCCTCACCACTCCTAACCCCCTTGTTTTTTTAACTCCTCGTCTGCACCCTTTGTCTGCTCTGGCTGTTGTCTTTTTGCCTTTGCTGTCATGTGAAGTGCACGCTCCTGAACTCGGAGCGATTGACTGAATTAAACACAAGGAGTTGCTGACAGTCAATATTTGGGCTTGATGCCTTTTTCGGTAAACAGCCCACTAGACGAGCAAGGTTAAGATGAAAATAGACTCTCACTGTCGAGGGTCATGGCCATCCGGGTCGTGTATCCTGCCTGTACTCCAAAGTAAATTATCCCACTAAACAGAAGATGAAAAATATTTAGACCCATATTTGAAAAATGAGGCATCAAAGTCACCCTTTTAAAAGCTGGTAAATTCTCATCTAAAGACCATTAAGGTAACAGCCAATAACATGAAACAAGATGAGTAAGTGGAACATGAAAATACTGGTTGATTCATGTCTTGTCTGCTCTCATTGAAGCCTAAAGCTTATTTCTATTCACATTTTTCAAGAGTATTTGACAGGTCAGGCAATGTATTAACCATATTAACCTTTTGTTTCCCACTCAAGAAAAGAATGCCGTCATAATGCCATATAATCCTACTTCACTGAGTCTTGATGTTGGCGAAACAGATGTTCAGCTTTCAGCCGGCTGTGCACATTGCTGAAATTACCTTGTGCTGAAGAAAGAGATGACATTCGTAATGTCCACTTTCTGGGCAAGTTGTTTTTTATGGTTATAGTATGCCGGAGAGCAAAACATTTAAGTTCTGAGTGCTCTCTTTCCCCACTACTGTTGCCAGCAAAAACAGTGTACAGTTGGAAATTATGCAGTTCTTCTACTTTAGGACTGTGTGGAAGAAGCCTTGACCCTGCAAAAAAAAGTCTGCTCAAACCATTTTCAGCCTCAATAGCAGCCATATGCCTCAGTGTTGGCTGTGCTGTGCATCTACAGTATGTGCATGTGACAAAAGAAAGAAATGTCTCCAAAGCTTTGGACCAATCTACTTTGGGCATTCATAGTTCTCTGAGGATAAATGCTTAGAGCACTCGGGTCAAACCATGACTGAGGCAGATAAAGTATGATTTTAAAGAAGATCAAAGTTGTTCTTTCAGGTCCGAATGATATAGAGAGTAGACTGGGATTGCATCTTTCTATAATGTAAAATGTGGACATTCCGTAACAGAGAAAGCTAGAAGGAAAAAATAACCCCAATATGCAACTTTTGATGTAGTACACCAGTTAAGAAGTTTACCGAAGAGATGTAGATTACTTTCATTAGAAAATAAGCCCTTTAATGGGTTGAACATGAGCACTAATATACTACAATAATAGCTCCAGACTAGTCATGTGTGGAATTTTCCTTTAAGCTCAGGCACAATTGATGGTGGTGGCGTAGTCTGTACAAACATTATACACACACAAACATTACAGACTGCGTATGAATGTTTGTTTGTGTGTATACTGTATGTGTACTGTGGAGGTTGTTCTTTATCTGGGTTTGTGCAGAGTTTGATGATGACCATTTTTACACATACAGTGTTTTGAAAAAATATTTACCCCCTTTCTGATTTCTTTTTTTTTGTATATTTGACACACCTAAATGTTTCAGCTCAACAAATTAATTTTAATATTGTACAAAGGCGGTTTGAGTGAGGGATTAAAGCAATGTGTAAACATAAACCAGTTTAAAAGAATGCCATGAAAGGGTTGTATGTATAGGTGTGTATATTGATTTTGCCATTGCTCACACATTGCTCAGGATGTGTGTGTGATTATGTGTGTATATAAGTATGGGTGTGTGTCTATACAGTATATGGTATATAGTGATTATGACATTTCTTATGTGTTTGCATAGAGGCTAGTGGGCAGTTAGGTTTATGGGGAAAAGGAGTAGAAGTAAAATAAATTAACTTCATCTCACTCCTTTTCAAAGATTTTTTTTAAACATTTTTTCGGATTACTTAGTTTTATTTCTTAGTTATGGTATTCAGATATGTAATTTTGATGACTTTGTAAGTGGTTTCTATTTTATTTTATTTATTTGAATTAAGGGGGCAAGGGAAGGGGGCAAATACTTTGGCCTAGCGCTGCACATGCAGTACAACAGGTATATAATACTTTTTTACTATACACTGTACATGCAAACGCATACAATAATTCCAGTGTGTTGGCTGCACATGCCTGTTTGCTTGTCCTCGTATAGAAAAGTGGGTGTGGCCTGCGTTTTGTTTAAGGTGTTGGCTTAATCCTCAAGTCTGCCGTGACCCTAACAATATTTTCCCACAGCCATATTTTCACAGGGTGTCTTGGGCAACAGTCACTGCTATAATAATAGGAATAATACTAACACTTGTGCCATTGTGTTCCAGAAAAGGCCTCACCCTCAGTGCTATTCATGCAGACTGGCTTGATCGACCAGGAATTCCAAAGGTATGAGGAGCTTTTGTTTATTTCAAAAATATGGACTGCACTCTCTTAAATAACTTATTAATATGTCTGTACAGTTAACCAATATAGCACTGGTATGATAATTCAGGACTATAAGTCTAGCTCTTGTTTTCTCAGACTCTCTTGTCTACTGTCCTGACAGACACAGTATGACATAAGCACTAAAATAAATGTTTGTTCTTTTTTATTTTATTATTTTATGAGGTTAGCATTAATATAAATTTATTAACACAGGATCAGATTGTTGTGAGTCAGTCTATGGTGCTGACCACCAAAAATGTTTTGATGCTTATCCTGCATCAAAATAGATTTCATCTATCTTTCTTTCTTTCTTTTTTGTGATCAGCTTTTCATTTCTGACTCCAGGGGTACACTGATTTGCTTGCGATACTGGCTATTCTCTCCTGGTCTTACTTGGGTGTAAACAACCAGTCTAGTTGTCTTAAAACCAGAAACATACCAGCAGTTTGCCATAATTATCAAAGCATTAGTTTGAGATAATTTCATTAACCATTCCCAAATGGAGCTGAAGATGTTTCTATCCGACCGAGTCTGACATCAGTCATTCCAGTCCTCCATGCTGTGCCATAGACAAGGCCTGTTTTGTCAGACAAGCTGGGTTTTGGGGCTCAAGAGGATAGCGCTCTAAACATTTGCTCTTAGATGACAGAAGTGGCATAGCATTTGTTTCAGTGCTGAACAGCTGTAAATAGCAGTGTAATGATGCTCTCATAATGAAAATGATGTCCTCTATTAGAAGTAAATAGCTGCCAGTGTATATGATTTAAATGATGTGTGACTATTAGCCAGTGGGCCTTTCAACTTAAGCTAAAGTGCCTTTCCAGTAACAGGAGTATTTTGAACATTCACAAACTATTACACATACTGCTATTAGAGAGACTCACGTGGGTGTCTTAAAAGAATTTGTGATGGAATATTTAATATGAATGTTTCACTGTTAAGGCCTTTGCACACCAGGAAAATGATGGAAAAAAAAAACAGCACAAAAGTGCAATTTACTTTCCCACTTGAAAACTATTCACAGTGGTGGCCATGTGTGGTTGTGACAGTTGCAGAGATTTTTGAATAAAATATTCCAATATATTTGAACAAAAATAGAAATGGATTCAGTATCACCTGCATCATATTGCAGCGCTTTCTGTTGTTTTCAGTCCGGTGTCCAGGTCAGAAGACACACACACAGAGCACAGTGGATCTGATTTGCATGACATTCACATTATACAAACTACTCACTATTCTATTTGTTTGGTGATGCAATGTTCTTCTGTTCAGTATTTTTCTTCATATTTTTGAATATAAAAAGTGTTGCTACAAGCCAAATCATTGTTTTTGTCAAGTCTGTTTTCACACAAATGATTACACGATGCATTTATTTGCATTGCGAAAGGTTTGAAAAATTTACCCCAATCTGAAAAAATTAAAAACCGCTTTTTAAAAATCAGATTACACCGATCAGCCATTATGATCACTAACAGGTGGTAATAACGTCAGTTATCTTATTACAGTGTCATCTGTGAGTTGGTAGGACATACTGTATGAGGCTGCAAGTGCACATTTAGTCCTTGAAGTTGATGTATTTGAAACAAAAAATTGAACAGCGTAAGGATGCAATGAACCTAGATAAGGTCTTGTTCAGTGGTTCTGCTCCTGCAGTGGACAGAACCCCACGAGGAAGGACAATCAACTGGATCTCAATCCAGTAGAATATCTAAGGGTGCAAAACATTACTACCACATAATGTGTACAGTAGGTTCCCCCTTTCGATGCCAGAACAACTCTAACCCAAGACATGAGCTCTACCAGACCTCTGAAAGCTGCTGTAATGACAGTCAATACATTACACATTAGACATTATAGTGACACATAGTTCAAGTCCTGTAAGTTGTGAGCTTGGGCCTTCATGAATTTAACCTGTTAGTACAATACGTTTCGCAGGTACTCAGCTGGGTTGAAATCTGGTTGATCATCCCTAGACCACTTTTGTTGGAGTACTACCCACTGCAGACTGGAGCACCCAACACAATCTTTAGGTTTGGATGCAATAACCCAGTAATGTACCATCACTGTTTGGTCCTTGTCAAAGTTGCTCAGATCTTTATTTAGTTTGGACAGTCTGTTGTTTTCAGTGCAACAACTTTGAGAACTAAGTATTCACTTGCTGCCTAATACATCCACCCATTGACAAAAACCATTGCAACAGTACAGTCAACAACGGGTTAGGGGGCTTATTGGCAAAATAATTCTCAACACTAGCTTACCGACTCAGTAAAACTTCATCAGGCATTAGGAAAAAATCTGTTTTTTTAAATGAATACAAGTTATATAGGTCTGATTCCATTCAACTGCACAGATGAGTGGAGCTGTCATTCAGACCTGTCAATCAAAGCCCAGCCAGATTATTGCCACAATACCTTACTAACTGAGCAATAATTTAAAGATGGACCACCCTACTACTTATGTATTAGAGTGTCTAAACACAGTAAAATGCAAAATTTGATTCTTAGTATTTTTAGGTAGAAGTCTAAGTCAGGGCTTTTTGGAGCTAAATGGCTGCTGGTGATATTACAACTTTAAGTTATTTTCACTTTGGCCTCATCGCACAACCTCGGTCCTCATCCACAGTTCATTTTCTAGGCATACTTGAGTTTGTGAAATAGTTTTTCCTGCATTCATTTGATCAGTATGTCACTAAATTGTTGTCATTGTCTGTGTTACTGTAGCTTTACAAGGTAATTGTTGGTGCTCTTTTTATGCCCTCTAATCGAGACCGACCCCCGGTAATAGATACTATACCAAAGCTACACATAGACACACATACTCGCACAATCAATCCACTTTAACAGCTTCTTCAATTCTTCTATTTCCATGGTAACTGATCTTAATTACCACTGTGTGTATGTGCATCTTTGTGCGTCTGTGCCTGAGTTGCCGTCTGGGAACCTTCACCTTCTAGATTATGTGGTGATGTAACCAGAGCCGTTGAGGGGCTTCTGAGGGCGGGAAGGACAATGTGGAGGGACTACTGACAATCTGACAATAAGAGACACCTGACTGGCTGATGGTTAGAGGCTTTTTGTGTGTGTGTGTTTGATGTGCCAGTCACCGGCTAATAAGATCAGTCAGATCGATTGAAGCCTTTTTACAAATGTGAGTGCTTGTGTATTATGTACACTAGACACAAATACCTTTTCAAAATATCTCCCGTCTCTCTCTCAGTTGCTCCTTTCTGCGCTTTCAATCCGCCGCTCCACAGTATGTTCTGGCGGGTCTTGAAGCGGAGAAAGGCAGGAAATGGTTTTGGCCTAATAATAAACAATGACATTCACTGATCTCGGAGTAAGAGATGTGAAATGGGAAGGCCAGTGCTCTCCTATTTTAAACTTCAGTTTAGATGACTAAGCACTGCCTCTGGAATAATGAATGTAGGCTGAAGTACTTTAGTTTAAATAAGGAATCACCAGAACATTTAGCCTGAAACTGCTCTTTACTCCCACTCTTTAAACTGCTGGTTTACATTTTTCTGCCTACATATCTGGGCTGCTGCCACTTATCATAATGTGATATAATAGTTATTTACCCCAGAACTGTATAAGCACATAGATAGCCATTTTAAAATTTTTAGGCAGATTGTGCTTACCTGATAAAGGTAAGCACAATCTGCCTAAAAAATTGGCAGATGTGAACTTGTGAAGTGCCAATTAAAGCAGCTCAAATGTTCTCTATTAGAAATGAAAGACGCTGTCAAAACAAACTACTTTTAGAGTAACTCAGTGTTGTGTGAAGCTTTAAAATTCAAATCAATCCTTATTTACTGAGCCATCAGGTACTATCTAATTAAATACATGACAACTCACATTTTTCTCTCTGATTAAGTCCCATTACTGCAGTAAATAGTCATACACGTGAAATAATTGTTTTGGAAAATATTTGTTTAATGGAGAAAACATATTTAATACTAAAAGTGATGATATTGGTTTTGGTCCTTTGAATTGAAATTGAAACAATCGATAGATTTCAGATGTTTCCTTCTAATTTTTATTATCAGTTATAAATGTAAAAAACAAAAAGAGATGCAGAAAGAGGGGTTGTACTTTGTTCACCTTAGTTTCTGGCCTATATGATTTTTGACTGCAGTTGTACATTTTTGCTATATGTTGTTTTTGTTGTATGTTGTAATTTTTTTTTTAACTTACTTGATTATTTTCTTTTAGCTTATTTTGTTGCTTAATTGGTTAATTGGTGTGTATTATGTTCATTTTATAATTGACTATTTCTATTCAACTTTGCTAAATGTATTTGTCATTTTGTTAGTTTTTGCTCATTTTGTTGATTTTTGCGATTATGTTTGTACATTTTTGCTCATTTTGTTGCTTAATTTCTTCTTTTTTTAAATTTAACTGCTTTTTTTATTCCAGCATTTTTTTCCTACTCATTGAGGTGTAGGCAAATCTAACTAAGAGTAAAAAGTATTATACAAAACAACTAGTCTCAGAAGTACTACTCAAGTTAAATTTTTCAATTCAATTTTAATTGTAGCGCACCCATCATAATCCAAGATTATGTCTAGGCACTTCACAATTGAAGTCCAAAACCTCAAGACCATACGGAGAGAAAACTCAACAGAACCTCCAAGAGCAAGCCAAGGGTGACACAGGGGGAGGAAAAACTTCCTTTGACGGAAGAGAAAAACCTCCAGCAGAACTAACAGCTGAGTAGGCAGCCATCTGCCTCGACCAGTTGGGGTTAGTGGACAGAGCAGCGACAAAAGAAAAGAGTAGGGATAGAGCAACAACCCACACAGACACTGGACGAAATACACAGTCACAACCAGCAAACACACTTCCAGAACATCTAAAGACATATACTGCATGAAGGATATGAAGGATAGCGAGAGAAGGAGAGAGAAAGCAAGAGGGATATGCGTAGAGGGGAGGGAGAGGAGAGGGAGAGAAAGAAGCTCAGTACGTACATCACTGTCCCCCAGCAGCCTAGGACTATGTAGCTGAACTAAGGGAGGGTTAAAGGTCACCTGACCTAGCTCTAAGTATATGCTTTGTCAAAAAGGAAAGTTTTAAGCCTAGTTTTAATGGTACAAAGTGTGTCTGCATCCCACACCCAGACTGGGATTTGGTTCTACCAGAGAGGAGCTAATGGAAGGCTTTGCTTCCCAATATAGTTTTAGAGATTTGAGGAACCATTAGTAGGCCTGCACTCTGAGAGCGAAGTGTTCTGATTGGTTTGTAAGGAAAAATAAGTTGATATAGGATGGAGCCTTATTGTTTAGGGCTTTGTATGGGAAGAGTAGGATTTTAAATTCTATTCTAAACTTTGCTGGTAGCCAGTGAAGAGAAGCTATTACTGGAGGAATATGATCTCTCTTTCTGACTCTGGTTAAGATTCATGCTGCAAGATTTTGGATCAGCTGGAGGTTTTATTATAGAGTTATTTGGACATCCTGCCAGTAACAAATGCACAAACTAATTTTTCTCCATCGCTTTGGGACAGGATATTCCTAATTTTAGCTACATTACGGAGATGAAAGAAGGCTGTTCTTGACATTTGTTTTATTATGAGACCTGAAGGATAAGTCCTGATCCACAATCACTCTCAGGTTCCTCACAGCTGCACTGAAGTGTTGTCTAGATTAAGGAAATCATTAGGGATTGTGCTCCTTAGATTTCTTGGTCATATTACAATAATTTCAGTTTTATCTTCATTCAGTAGGAGATAGAGGTCTCCGGGCCTTTATATCTGTGAGACAAGCATGGAGTTTTGTTGAAGTAGTTTTTAATTCATCAGGATTAATGGACAGGTACAGCTGTGTATCATCAGCGTAACAGTGAAAATGTGAGCCATGTTTCCTTCTGATATCACCTATAGGCAACATGTATTTTGTAAAAAGTATTGGTCCTAAAACTGAGTCATTAATATGTACAAATTGAAATTTTTCTGTGAAGTATGACTTAAACCAGCGCTGTACCTTTAATCCCAATAAAGTACTCTAATTTGTGTAACACTATGTTATGATCGATGGTGTTGAATGTGGCACTAAGATGCAAAAGTACAAGTCCTGAAATTAGTCCATTATCTGAAGCTAATAGAAGATCATTAATAATGTTCACCAGTGCAGTTTCAGTGCTGTGGTGTTCTCTAAAACCTGACTGAAATTCTTCAGATTATTTTATTTATATATGTAAGTGCTGCCGTAGCTGCTTCACAATAATTTTTTTTTTCAAGGACTTTGGCTAGAAATTAGAGGCTGGAAATGAGTCTGTAATTAGCTAAGTCACCTGGGTCAGAATTATCCTTTTTAAGGATGGGTTTAATCATAGTGGTTTTAAAGGTCTGTGGCACATAGCCTATTGACAGAGACTGGTTTATCAGATTCAGTATAGCACTATCAAGTAAGGAAAAGACATCTTTAAATAATTTAGCTGGGATGGGGTCTGACAGACAAGTGGAGGGTTTTGACGTATTGATTATTTTGGTTAGTTCTAACAAATTAGTCTGAGAGAAGGAGTCTAAGTGTAAAAGAGCAGGGGGATCTGGAGTTACTGTGTTTATTGCAACTATGTGAGATATACATGTACATACTGTATATGAGTAAATGTACCTGAGTACTACCCTGCTGTAGTTATAACACCTTGTGCAAGTTATATATATGGAAATTAATACTATTTAAAAATGTAATGTAAAATGTACCGGTAATCATTATTATTCATGACATGAAATCAATATGAAAACATCCATTGAAGTGAATTTTAGGCTCCTGCACCAGTGTTTTGTGCTTAAAATGGTTTAAAATACGATTTCACACACTTCATGTAAATGAAATCAGGAATGAGATGTTTTTGCTTCTTGTGTTTATTAGTAAAATTTGAATTTCCACATTATTGATTCTCAATAGAGAGACACTACACTGACAGGGGCCCAGGATGGAGGGAGAGTTCAAGATAGACTGAAGCCTTGCTATTCAGAGAATGTTAGTGGGGATCTAGGCAGCAAAACAGCTATGTGTGGTATCCTGTTACACAATGCCAATTTACTGCTTCAACACTCACTACATTCTATACAGCCCACTCGAACACCTCCCTCTCTCTGTACCTCTCTGTGTCTGCCTTTCTCTCTTCCATCCTTGGCTTCTATACACACCTTCGTGCTTTTCATGCTTTTTTTCCTACTCGAGTACTCCGGTATAACACACACAGAAGTACTCAGGCATGGAGTTATACTATTGAACTTTGTGTGTGGCTATGGTAACGCTAGTTGCCAAATGTGGGTGTGTTCGTGGGAATGGCGGCGGCGTGTGTGTTCTCAAATGTATGTGCTTTGGCACTGCTGCGTCTTTTCTCTGTCTTGTCATCACAAATACCTTGCTTTCCTTTCTGTCTCCTTCTTCTTTCTCTTGCAACACACACTCCCACAAACAGTCCTCGCCATGAGCACTCTGATGTGTGATTCACATCACTTGAGCAGCGGATCTGCTGAGAGCTTTAATAAGGTTAGAGAGTAAGTGCAGTGTGTGTGCCCACTAGCTGCTCTCGGCGTGTAGGTGTGTGTTTGCATGTATGGCTCTACATGTGTGTGTGGAACATCACAGAGTGGATGTGTGGAGGTCTGGAGTGACTGTCCATCCTGTGATTCGTAGTTAGGGCTTTTTGTTTCTTTTCCCTTTTCATGACCACTCTTCCTCCTTTTCTCTCATCCTCCGGAGTCAAGTCGCGAGTTTTCGTTAGAAGAACAAGTGATCACACTCCCACCTCCCTTCTCCTCCCACCTCTCTCTGCTCTCCCTCCCCTTCCTGCTCTCCCTCTCCCTCTCTCACTCTCTGCCTCTGCAAAGCATTCCACTCTGTCCTGATCACTTGCCCCTGGCTCACTGCTTTCGCTTCTCCTCTGTCGTTCAGTGGCTGTATGAAAGGAGTGCCGTGTGGTCACAGGCAAAGCTGGTGGAGGAAGTCAAAGCAGAGGTAAGTGCTCTCTCCCCTCCTGTTTGCTTTTCTCAGCAGCCTGTCAGTCTCTTCTCCTCATCTTCTGGGAGTGGCAGACAGACTCAGGGGCAGCTCTCAGATTTGAAATATTGCACCTTAGACTGCTTGATGTGATTGTCATCTGAATCACATCACTCTCTTTTAGTTCATCTTTGTTTCTTTTTTCTTTCACCATTCTGGTTTTCTCTTTGTCTCTGTCTCTCAGACATGTTCTCTTTCACAATGTTTGATACCATCTTTTTATCTCTACCTCGTGCACTCCATCTACCTCTCTTATGCTCATTCACTCTGGGGTTCATTCTCTCCCTCTGCCTGTCTCGGAGCGAAGTGCGGCACACAGTGCAGTACATCTGTTGCGTGTCATTCCGTGCTGCCTATCCAATTTCCCATAAAATTCCCTTGTTGTTGTTAATTGCTTTGCTTATATTTACCCATTTTTCCATTTATATGTCACTTTAAATTAATCAATTTCAGACCACAGTAGTAAAGTACAATATATGAAAAATACATTAAAGCACTTACAGACATTCTAGACACCATTTATCTACTTTATAGGCTTTTATGCATTTGACAGTGAATAACAAACTAAAGTTTGGCCTTGATAGTGATTGGTGCTTTAATGTAGATCTATGGTACAGGGAATTTCTGTGCCCCTGGCTTTGTCATAGCAACATAGTTTGATTATTAGTCTTTTGTCTCAGTCTGTTATTTGTGTTTGTGTGGAGCACGATTGATTCTTGAAAGGTTGATTTAATTTGTCTGTAGTCTGTGTGAGAGAGCCATCTTAAAGTGTGTTTAAAGCATATATTCTAGTGTGTTTTAACTTGAAAGTGTGCTTCATGTCTGTTTATATTTACTTTCTGTTGTTGAATGCCGGTGCTCACTCTCTTCGTCTCTTCTTTCCCATCCATAAACCGTGATTAACCTCTCGGCTGTCTTCGTTTTTGCCTCACTACTTTTTCATGTTCGTCCTTCATGCTGGTTTTGTCCCCCTTACTAAAAACCTGCTACTTTTGTTGTTTCTCTCTCTCTCTCTCTACTTCTGCCCTCTCTCTCTCTTCTTCTTCTTCTTTTTTTCCCGCCTTCACCGCTTCATCCCCCCATCATCCCTCCTGCAGGTTGTAAAATGGATTCTCCTCAGTCAGAGTCATCAGGGGAAGGGCAGAAAGCGGAAGAGAATGGAGCCCAAGGTGAACTACAAAGAGGTAGGAGGCACTTTACCGTATTAAGACCTTTATCTATTTTCCTTCTGCTCGGCGAGGAAGTGTTCTTTTCTCTTTGGTCCTGTCTACGAGGGTGTTTGCCGCTCTCTTTAAAACCTCTACCTTCATGTGACCTGTCCCGTTGACTCCAACTGACAACACAATTATCCCAAAGTCTGTTTATGTGTTGTGTCTGGGATGACAGAATAGCCTGCACTTGTTTAAGTCTGTGTTGATGTAGTTTCCTACATCCAGATATTTAACCTTTTAAGAGCTTGTATACATCACATACCTTCCACAGTATGTGTGTGTGTGGTCATGGTCAATGTGTCGGATGCTGTTTGTGTTTGTCTGAGGGGTGTGAACACCATTTAGCCACAATGTTTTGGGTTTGAATGTGGTCTTGAACCTTCCATTTCTTTTCCCATGCTTCCTGTCATTTTACGCGGTTTACTAGCAAATAAAATGGTGAAAACAGCTATAAAAATATTCCAAAAAACACAGTGGTGCATGTGTGTATTGTGATAATTAGAGCTCTCTAGGGACAGCTAATCCCCCACCCACTAATTGACACACACACGCACACACGCTTGCATCATTAATGAACACACACTGATCTATAAGCCACACAGGGCCACAAGTCATTAGTGAGAGTGGGGAAGCTTTTATATATCACATGGAATATACTCTGATATTATAGATCATACAAAGCATTTTTAGAGATATTTTGTGCACTGTCGTTTATGAATGGCTTCGTTAAGTGCCGTTCAGCGACTTGAAATCAAGTTTTTGGAAGGAAAAGTACAACCTCTATTCAAAGCTCAAGATCCTGGATGTGACATGGGACTTTTTATGGGTTTAAATTTTCCTTCAGCTCTCCACACCACAGCTTTCAACACATGTAACGTGAGCTTTCTTTTTATAAACAAAGGTAATGTCTAAGTTGTGCTTGGAATCCAGGGAGTATTGAGCCTAAAATCAAATATCAGAACATGATTTTTCCATATTAGATTATCCCAGTTCCTGTATTGTAAGTTGGAGCGGCCAGTGGAACATGAATGAAATGCCTGTAGAGTCCGCAGTCAGTGCAGGGCCCTTCAACCACCTGATACTACCGTCTGGCATATACATACACACACGTATACATGTACATCTAAGGGGCAGCAAAAGGGCCTCTTCCTGTTGGGTGTGCGTGTGTGTGTGTGTGCAGGAGGGGGGTAGGGGGGCAGAGAGTGCTGAAATCAGACTTATGAAAGAATAGCCAATTACTGTCCACTTGGCCATACACAATAGTGAGAAAGAGGAGGGAGGGACGAATGGACGGACGGATGGAGCAAGGGAGAGGGAGATGTAGGGGCGGGGGTGTGGGAGGTCAGCGTTTGAAGTTACACCATAAAAGCCATCCTGAAAGGAAACACAAAGTGACCCCCCCCAACCCCCCCTTTTCCATCCACCCGTCTCTCCCCTGCGGCCCAGCCCTCTCCTCTCTCCTCCCCTCCCATCTCTTTGTTTCTGTGTACAGAGAGTACCCCATAGATGGACCAGGTGTATTTTATATTACTCCTTCATGTACTTCAAACACCAACAGCCCAGTTTTTCCTCACCCACTCCTCTCTCCATCCTCCCTTTCTTTTACCTCCGTTCTACCAGCCTGTTGCAAGCTGTCCATAAATCACTCAGCAGACCCCAATGGCAAAGGTGGAGACAAAAATGGAGGAGGTGGGTTAAAACACAGGAGACAGGGAGGTAGAAAGAGGGGGAGAAAAAGTTTGGTCAGTGGATGAAAAGATGAATCAGAGATGACAGGACATCAAAAGCATATTGCAGTGATGGAGGAATATGAGCACCTGATACTACTCTGTGGTTAGAACAAACAAATTGGAGTGAAAATTAGTGTATTTAAGGCGGGAGAGTGCAATTTGACTTGGAAAGTTGGGGAAAATGGGTGTCAGAAAGAAAGAGTTCAAAATGAAACAAAAAAAAGATTTGGAAAGACTGTGTGTAGAAGGAGCAAGAACAAGACGAGGAGGAGAGTGGCCATTTAAGGAGATCCAGGAGACATGAAATGTTGCTGGACTGGTTGGATGGTGTTAGAGAGGAAAAAACAGGATGGAGAAGGAAGAAAGAGTTAAAGCGGGAAGATTTAGTGAGCGGGAATTAGGCTGAGCCAGGGTGGTATTTAGCACTAATGATATCATGGATGATTAGGGAATATACACACAAACACACACACAAACATCAGCCTATAGATTGCCACAGTGGAAAGAGACAGACAAGCCCCACAGAGCAGTCTGCGATCTGGTCAATTTAATACAACTGAAGTTTATTATCAACTTCCTCTTTCCAGTTTTTGTGTGTATGTCTGCATTTACGCATCTGCAGAAACGTTATTGATTTGTGCGGCGCTAAGTGTGCACGTCATACATGTGTATGTTTTGTGTGTGCGTGTGATAAGCGTGCATGTGTCCAGTGTGTGTGGAGAGGTCTGTAGAAGGATATTAGTCACGGCCATGTGGTAATGGGCCTCATTTTGCTCTCATTTTCATCTGCGGTCTCTGTAATGAGATGGTCCGTCTGCCCCTGCTGATCAGAACAGGAAGCCCTGTAGGGGTAAAACACAGTGAGTAGCTGGAGATCAGGGCCACTTTTTTGCTTTTGAGGAAAAATAATATTTGAAAATGTATCTGAGTTCTCATATTTTTTATCAGATCGACTGGATAAACAGGGATGTAGTCATGCCTAAGCCTCTAAAATTTAAGACAATCCAAGTAATGGTGAAAATACTTTAAAGGAGACATATTGTGAAAAATAAGGTTTAATGTATTTTCCTATTAGAAATTAGGTCCAGAGGATCTAAAAATAACATTAAAGTAACAAAATTGTCACACAAAGGAGGAAAAACACAGCTCCTTTTCAGCTACGAGGACCTACAGTAAAAGAAGTTGTTTGCATTTCTGGGTAATTTTGAAATCACATATATATGCCATTAATGTTCTCAGTCAGGATGCATTCACACCAGCCGTGTTTAATCAAGCTGCAGTTTGTTCATTCGGAATGTCTGGTTTGTTGGTGGAGGTGTGAATACGCAATTGAACTCTGGTGCCGATCAAAGAAATGAACTCTGGTCCACCGAAAAACGTAGGCCTCGCTCCACTTTGAGTGAACAAAATACAGCAAGCAGACTACACTGCAGTGCATTGTGGGTAAACACAACCAAACTAACGTGTGTAGCACAATAGCCAGGAGAAATGGCTCAGGGTCAGATGTGGCGTGAGGAAGAGGTAAAAGCTCTGATAGAAATATGGTCAGATGAAAATATATCGTAAGCACTGGCACTCAGAAGAACAATTACGTTTTTAAACAAATTAGTGGGACAATGGAAGCTCTGGGATTCACTCGTACAGTCGAGCAGTGCTGCATAAAGGTGAAAAAATGACAGCAGTGATATATATATAAAAATACGTGACATGCTTAGACAAAGTGGTAGTTCATGAGAAGTAAAGTGACAAGTTTCCTTGGTTTGAAGAACTAGATGCCATTCTTGGCACCTGACAGATGAGCAGAGGAATATGTTACTCAGCAGGCCCAGTTCGTTAGACAAAGTGCATTGTGAAAGCAAACTTGGACCCACCTTAATGCTGCAACGCCAAGTCCAACCCCAACCTCATCTCTACCAGACTATTAGGTGTGAAAACAACAGGTCAGTGCTCTAGACCCTCCAGGACCACCCAAACCTGACCTCAAATAAGATGCCAAGGTGTGTACATGACAGTATCCATGGCACAGAGTGGAAAGCAGTCTGCTCAACTGAAGCTTATTCGCATTTGAAGCAACATACAGTAAAACAGCCTGAAAACCAGGAGTATACATGATATGGCTGTGGTATTTGGAACTGAAATTTAACTTCCATATTTTGGGGCATGTGAGAATCAAATTAACTTCTTAAATGGGGGTGCAATATGTCTCCTTTAAATCTGATACATGAAGTACATACTATTAAATTTCTACCTAGGCTGTATCATTTAAAGTAGCTAATGTTGGTAGGGTAAACTGGAAATTTGCATAGGTATGGGCTGTATATCTTCTCTATGAAATAATATAGTTGAGGCAGGGTGACACATCCAAGCGTCTTTGGTGCAGATGTGATAAGGTTCTGTATATAGAAAGTGTTTACACAGCTCTTCCCCCCGGATAAACAAATCCGGGAAATGGTGTAATCCTGCATTCTTGTCATTCCTACTGAAATTATTCTGCCACAAACTATTTTTACTTTGCATCATTTACCTCTCTAAAACTAAGGCCGCACACAATGAAACAAATGAACCAGAATTCCCCTCAGTTGATAATGAGATCATAATTAGGAATCTCCAATAATATGATACTGTATTTTCACTTTTGGCATCTTGACTTAACACTGGTAGGTTTAATAGCAGGATAAAATGGCAACATATGATTAGCCGCACTGAATCTCTGAACAGATTGCGCAGGGTGGCACAGGCCTCTAGTATAATGTATGGCAGAACACGGACATCTTTCTGTGTGGCATAACAACTTCACAGATGCAGCTGAATAGGTGGACGATGAGTCACTCTGTCACCTCATTTACACCTACATCGCAATCTGCACCTTCCCACCTGATGGAACGGGTTACTGAGCAAACATGCACCACTAGTTGGCTGAAAAGTGTCAACAACAACAGGTTTAGAGGAACAGCTTGTCTCCAAACTGCCCTCAAACTGGTGAGTGTTATCAGCACAAAATGACAAGTTCCAATTCATTTAAGATTTATGAGTCAGGAGGCAACGCAGCAGTATCTACTGCAATATTTAGTGACCAAAAGTAAAAACTGTTGGATTTGGACCGCCTGATGACATACTGCCTTTTCATAGGAATCCTGTCTGATAGTCAGCTTTCACTCGCAACCTCCACATTTCATTTCTTTTAGTATTTTGCTGTGTTAAACTCGTGAAAATCATAGCTTAAATTTAATGCAGCATAGATTTTTTTGGGTTTTTTTGCTCTAAGACTGAAATCCCTTGTGTTTTGATGAGGTGAGATGATGATGGTTCCACCGGAGAGGTGGTGATGATTGAGTGTTGGGTAGAAGTGTAAGTACTGGACTAAGAGTAAAAAAGTATGTGAAGTAATGAAGGATTTATTGCTGCGTATACTGCATTCTGACTGTGAAAAGTGTACATTAGTTATCAGTAAAGTAGCAGATCTAGAATCAGGAAAATGTCCAAATCCATGATGTTAAATACCGTTTACCTTGAAACATCACTAACAAAAAATAAAATGGGCTCATGATCTGTTTATTTCAAGGTTTCCTTCATTTTTTTATATCATTTTTGCTCATTTTGTTGATTTCTGCTCACTTTGTTGGCTATTCTATTCATTTACTTAATCATTGTTTTCATCTTTTAATTCGTTTGCTTCTTTATTTGGTTGATTTGTGCTCATTTTGTTGAGTATTTTGTTAATTTTAAATAGATTTGGTTGATTGTTTTCATTTTTTCCTTAGTTACTTGAGTATTTTGATCATTTTGCTCATTTTGCTCATTTTGTCATGTGTATTGTTGATTTCTGCCCAACATTGTTGGTTATTCTGTTCATATACTCATTTACTTTGTTCATTTTGTCCATTTGGTTCATTTTTTTCCATCCATTTTCTACCCCTTAATCCTCG
>JAQQAE010002706.1:0-21699 GCA_029823295.1 Pseudamia nigra | reverse complement strand
CGCAACAAGGGAAAGACTCTCGTCCCTGGGTGGGCTCGAACCACCAACCTTTCGGTTAACAGCCGAACGCACTAACCAATCATTAAAGGGGTTATTTTTTTAAAGCTTTTTAACGCTTACCAAATGTGAAGGTTTCACTTGAGACATTTTAATCAGGTATTTCTGGAACCTGGAAATGGATACAGTCACTTCATTTTCTGCATTCTGGTAAATTGGTAATGTGTCAGTTCATGGATTTTTGGCATACATTTATGAAAGTAACAAATAGAATGAACAAAAACAACATAAAAATGATTAACATCAGCAACACAGTGAGCAAAAATGAACAAAAGAGTAAATGCAACAAATGGGCAAAAATTCTGAGAAAAATCCTTATAAACTGTAGTAATATCCACATATTAATGTAAATGATAGCACTTATAATATTTTCTGTATTTACACTACTATATATTTAGAAGGAAGTTTAAGAAAATTAAAACTGAAGAGTACACTAAAGTATTTTGTTACCCACACCGATGGATTCAAACGTGGGTAGGGCGGTTGCCTATGTTTATCTATTTGTTTATCGGTCTGTCTGTCTGTCTTTGCTCTATTTTGAGAACAAATAGAGCTAGGGTCAACAAACTTGGTACATGGGTTGGCCTTGAGGGCCCCACCCGTGGCTATGTTATTGGGGTCAAAAGGTCAAGGTCAGTAGATCAAGAAAGATTAAAATACATTTTCATCTATAGCAACTGTATTATTGGAGCTACGAGCAAGAAATTTAAACACAAGGTAGAATCGGGTTTTGGCACACCCTGAAGGTCAAATGGCCTTGACCTTACATTTGACCTCAAAGATCAGTAGGCATTAAAATAGGTCACTAATTCACCAAGTTTGAAATTTACTTTATGGCTTATAATTTAATGCAAATGAGGGAAGGGACATTGAAATTGGTATAACAACTACATTCTTATATTTATCCTTAAATTCCAAAAATATAGTTTATGCCATTGCCAATGGGGACTTGTCACGAGCAACTGAAAGTGAAACTAAAATGATGGAAGAACATCACTCAGTTTTTCATTTTCCAAATAAAGCCATTGCATTCAATATTAAGATCTTTAATATCCATAATATGGCACAATTTTATAACTGGGTGTAATTTTGGTAAAGAAAATAGGAGGAACTGCATGGATGCAATGATAAACTGAATTCATTGACCGTTGACCATAATGTTACTTGGCTTCTTTTGTCTTTTTTTGTTCTATTAAACTATATGTTCTGTTATTGAAGGTAAATAAATACATCAATCATAGTTACTGAAATTAACAGTTAACACTATTACTCAATGCTAATATTTTCTCTAAATGTTTGTACAAGTCAGCTCTGTAAATTAACATTTATAATATCTTGAGTGCTGCAGAAAGCGTGGGTCTGCACCTCTGATGAGTGCATTCTAATCGTTACTGCCATTCACATTACATTACAAGTAACAAAATGAGCACTAAATCAACAAAATGACCAACAGTTTCCCATGAATTGAACAACAACGAACAAAAGATTCTACTATATATTCAAAAGGATAAATGTAAATGAACAAAATATGAACCAAAATGAACAAAATGACTTAATAAATAAACAGTAATACAAATACAGTACAAATAAATAATAATTGCATATCTACATTTCCAAACACACTCCACACATAGAAAACCTTTAATCTACACATATGCATTTGGAATATGACATCTAACTTCACCGAGGTAGATGGCTGTATCATTTAACAAGGCATTTTGGTGCCAGAAAAGAGCTCTAAGATTATTATACAGTATTTGTTTCCATATAGTGTTAGTATTTTTAGGGCTTTTCAGCTTTGTTGCTCAGTTTAAAACATCACTGAAATTATCAAATGTTATAAGTTACATAATGAAGTAAAGGGTTACCACTTATTACATGTTTCACTGATAATCTTCACAATACTAGAAATATAGACAACCAAACATCTGGTTAGACATAAATGTGTACTGGTCAAATTGTGCAGAAAATTTTCATCTTATCAATAATGGATATGAATGACTGCCTTTAGTGGTGGATCTGTCAGGTCATTGAGTTTGAATAGATGGGATCTGCTGTGCCCTCTCACCCCTATTTTGACTCTTGGGAGCTATAAACACCTCACACACTGGCTCTCCGTCCCTCCTATTGACCAAGTCAGTTAATTACTTCTCAGTTAAAACAATACCAGATACCTAATGTAGTCAGCAGACTGCATTTAAAGCCCATGGTTGTGTGGGTTTGTAGGCTACGTAATAGAGCAACAGCACTGAATCCATGGGAGCCATCTTAACAGGGTTTCACATTATAGGTTTTGTGAGGATTGTTGCTGTGGATGCAGTTATGGTGATGGTCATTGGTAATGGTGTCATTAAAGAAGATATAGCTGCCAAATTAGAGGTTCACAGAGCATATTTGCAGAGGCTATAGCTGCTTTCAGGATCCATAACATTGTTAGTGAGTTTTCATAGTCCGTGCTGACGGATGCTGACGGCTTGTTCTGGGTTTGCTCTTATCAAGACACATGAGGATATTATTATGTAAGATTACTCATTTTGGAGAGATTTAACTCAAAGTCTGTTCCCCGACGGCTGCTCCCTGCACCCCTGCTCCACACCAATCCCTTTACATCGCCCTCACCTCATCTGTCATCCACACAAGCAGACAGCAGGGGACACTTTTCAAATCACCCAGTATTTTGCCATGAGCTCTAATGTGATGCTAATAAGATTTCATTTATTTGAAAAAGTATCACTTCATTTTAGTTCCCTGCATGACTACAGATATTTTTAATGCTTTCAGATTTTGGGCTTGGTGTTAATGTCAACCGTGTTCATGACAACAAGGCGGTGTGTGTGAGATGTGTGAGGCATCGCTGCTCTCCGGCAGCCATTTGCAGGGTTAATGTTGTAGAAAACAACATCCATCTCTCAACTCCCCCCTCTCAAAACAGTTTCATTAGTCCTAGGGCTCTGACCCCTCTTCTTATAGCATTGTCAAATGTCACGTGCATCATATTATACGAGTGATACAATCAATAAAATTTCAAAAATCACACTGTTGCCAAGTTTTCTACCCCATGTTCAGAATGTGCATATTTAAAAACTAGGGACCAATTCAGTGCTGTATTTGCTGCCCGGCCCTTTCCCATACATCTCCACATGGCTAATAAATAAGGCAGACTGAAAGGACTGAGTATCAATAATAATGATAGAGTGAGTTTAGTTTGGGACCTGATGATGAACAAAGCCAGTGTGCTTTTGCAAAGCTTTGTTTGTTGCTGTCATATCAGCCTTCTGACTGAGTGGGTTCAAGACAAACACTGTGATTTAGGGCTTTACATTAGTTAAACAAATATCCAACTGAATCAAGGCGCTCGCCCACTTACTCCATCTGTACTGCTTCATATGCTCTTCATGTTTAAACCTTGTTGAAATTAAATGATACATAGCCACGTGGAGTCGTTCACTCTTCATGAAAAACATTCTCAATCTGTTATTCTAACAAGATAATTTAGCATATCAGTATATCATGTCTATATTTTTTTTGGTACGATACAAAACAACAGTATATCATCTAACAGGATATGTGTAAAAACAACAAACTTTTTGGAGTCTAAATGGATTATTGCAATATATCTCAACAACAACCCTTTATTTTGTTTTGCTGAGAGAAATTCAAAAAGAATATGTGTACTGAATGCAGTTGTTTCAACAATGCATAGTAATACAACATTTTTCATGTGTATAGGCCGGTAATAATTTGACCTCTTACATTTGACAGTATGTACTAATTTCCTTCAGCAAGGAGGTTCTGTTTTTGTCAGCATTAGTTTATTTATCAGTTTGGTTGTTCACAACATAATTCCAAAAGGTATGAATGGATTTTGATGAAATTTTCAGGATAGGTCATAAATGACATAAAGACCAACCAATTAGATTCTGGGAGTGATCAGGATCATTGTCGAGATCCAGAGGATTTTTAAAGGATTCTTGACCATTGTGAGATAAGGCCAAATTCAACATTTGTCCTTGTAACACCACAAATAACACACAGAAAATGTAGCCAAAAACCATAGGATAACACCTTAAGAGAAACTTTCAAACCACCAGGTTTGATCCAGATATGGACAGTATTTCAGATATAGTGATCCAGAATGCTTATACTTACAGGGGTTGAGAAAAAATAGCTAGTGTAAGGTAGTAAATAAAGCTATAGACATGGAATTGACACCAAATTGTAGTGGAAAGTCTGCTGATTCAATAATGTGTCAACAGATTTTACAGTTATTCAACATTTGCGGAGCTCGATCCAGACGAAAACCACCATTATGGAAATATTTTTCATAAATCACTATTGAACTAACAATGATATGTATGTGATTCCAATTGCTAATAGTAGGTTTTCATGATCAAAGAATCCAATAATGAGGGTCAAATAAATTTAAGAACATTACTTTTGGGTGCAGTTACATCAATGAGCGTAGGTTCAAATGATAATGGTAGGTTTTCACTATGAAAAGAAACTGAGCTGCCTTGGTGAAGGTCTATGCTCTCTGAGTGCTTTCTAGTTGCTCAGTTGTACAGAACGCTCCAATTTGGGAACATGGACTTAAAAACTTCTAATGGGTTTCGATGCATTCTATTGCATTCCTAAAGGCTGATCAGTGACAGCCTAAAGAAGTTAAAAATGAAAGAAACAAAATTGTATTGTAATGTGGATTTCCAAAACAAGTCCCTATACTAATATTCCAATGCATTTTTATCAGAATCAAGAGCGTAGTTTGCTATAAAAAAGCAAATAACATTTTGAAAGCAACAGAAATGAGCAGAAAAGTAGAAGTGTAGGTTTTTTTTTATCTGTTTGTTTAAATACTGTGGACTTTAGGGCCAGTCATTGTTATTTCCTGCCTGGATGCTGTTGCTTCTGTTTTTCTGTGTGTCAAATTTATTTAGAAACGGGACAAAACAATGTAGTGAAGGGATGTGTTCAGAAAAGCTGGAGTCTGGCACATTTATAAAATGACCTGTGGGTAATCAGTAAGTAAAATATGCTTAAGCCTGAGCCAACAGAAATGGCCAAAAAAGCATGGATAAATTGCTGTGCTCATTGTGAATTCCATACTCAATTGTGGCGTTTTCCAGGGTAAATGGAATTGTACATTAAAGTCTGAATATGCCTGACTTTGGGGGAGTTATACATTTTATTTTCTCTCTATTTCCCACAGATGGTGCCGGTGGAAGCCACAGTATTGCAGTGCTTTCAGTGAAAAGGCCATCTTTAGGACCTCTTGATCAATCTGTGACCTTTAAGTACATAGCCATCTCGTAAATAGGAGGGTGCGCTTACAGAGACTTCAAAAGCAAGGGGACCCGATAATTTCAAAATGGAGCGGTGTGGAGTGGCGCTGGTGGGGAGTCCATAAAAGCCTGCCTTGTTCTCCACACACCTCCTCTTTACTCCACAACAGCCAGTTAGGGGAATAGCTCAAGGGAGAAAGGGGAAAAGAGAGAGAGGAGGAGGAGGAGGGATGAATGGGGGGGAGAAAAACAGGTAATTACTGGTAATCATTGGTCGAGGAAGAGCTGATGATCACTACAGTATAACAGATTGTACTGTTCCCTGTTGAAAAACAGAGGAGACCGGATGTGGTGCTGTCGGCAGGTAACAACTAGGAAATTAGTCGGTAACCTTAAACCTCCCTCGCAATCATAGAGAAACTCTCGTTCTCTCTTTCTCTCCTTTTCCCTCTTTCTCTCTCATGGAGGGGAGTTATATGAATCTCAATGTTCCACTCAATGACTGCTGTATAAGTAGGGACTATGGGTCCTTTATTATATTACAATCTTTTTTATTTAGATTGGACATCAAGTAGAGGTAAGTAGTTGTGGTTCAACAAGGAGGCAGGGTGATACAAACAGAAATATTAGAGAGAGACAGAAGCACTTGAAGTTGTACCTCAGTCTTCATTTGAAGCTGAGATATATTCATGAAATATTTTCTTTCAAATGTCTGTTTAGTTGAGACAATTGAGTCAAAAATTTAAACAAATGCACTGACAAGAATTCAAAGTGTGTCCACTTGCCAATAAAAGCTGTGCCGTTGAATGTGGTTTTATCTTCATCTGTACAGAGTAATTCCCCCGTGAAATGGATTCAGTTTTTGGAGCCTAGCTGTCCAGTGACATTATCAATTTTCTGCTAAAACCATCAACGTTAAACACAGACATACAACATGAATTAAACAAAAGTGGTTCCAGCCATTTGGATGAATGTGATTCAACCTTTTTCAAGCTTTTTTGGAAATGTGTGCATATTGATTGTAACCTCACTTGCATATTTTTACTTTAATTTATTTGTTTTCTAACAGTATTCAGGCCTACAGTAGTTCATTTTAATGCAGAGATATATGGTAATGGTTAAAAGAATAACCTTTGTTTACTTATTGAGATTAATGCTCCGACTGAAAAATCAGTGACTGTATATACACCATTTTTAAGCACAGGGACAGAATAATGACTTTTTAAAATGTACTTAATAATATTGATGACTCTTAAGTCTCAAATCTCACGAAAACTACTTCTGGAGACAATTCATCAATGGCAATATTGTATTTTTCTGCGCTGTGGCACTGGGTATCACTTTTGCTTCAATGATTTCTTACACTTTCTCTCTGGTTCACAGTGATGAGCTGCTCGAAGTGTAGACTTTAGCAGAGTCAGTGTCACAGTCAGACTTATTGATTTTGACCAGTGTCTTCCTTGAGCTCTGTGACTAGACAGTGGCCTCCTCACATTGGGAGTCTTTAGTAGATCAATTGGGAGCACTTGCACCACTTGTACCTGTTTGTAACTGATAAGAAAACACTTCAGACAACTGATAATGATTATTCAAGGATAAACACAGCTAATCAACATGGTGAGGAAGAGCAAAAGTGGAAGAGTCTAATTTACTGTCACTTGTCAATAGAACCCACTATATAGAACTACATACTTATCTTGGCATGTTGAATCAGTCTCTCAAGTGCTCACAGTTATTAATTCATTGGAGCATCAGTGTTTATTTAAAAATACAGGCTGTAAATCCTCAAGCTGAACATGTCATTGTGACATTTTGTTGTCACTGCGTGCGAAGCTGTGTGAAGTGGCCGTGTTGTTTTGTCACTTAAGACTCATGAGATCATAGGAGTTTGATCTACATCCTTTAATGGTGACATGGTGAGCCCATATCCTGCTTCTGCCCCAGTTGAAAAGACAGTGAGATCATTCAGTCTTGACCTAGATGCTAAAGAACATACCGGAGATGGCCCTGCCACACACAAAAGTTATATTTAGAATGGATGTACATGGACAAACTTGAATGGAGACGGCCCTTTATTGCTGTGATAAAAAAGGAGGTTTGTAAAGGGAGTGGCTATAAAATATGGATGAAGTCAGAGTTTGAGGAAGATGTCTCTTGTGTTGACATGTGACAGCACTAACTGCTGTCATGGGAAGCCGACACTTAAAACAGGTCAGATCAAAATGTGCCGCTGGGAGTTATGTCCTCTGTGAATGCTGCCAAACAAAGCCACACCATTGCAGGTGTAATTCTTACTCTCAGTTTGTTTTCAAAATTACAGTATCACTAGCACATTACCCACGCCCATGTGGAAGGGGTTTTTGAAGTCAGCCTTAGCCAATGCATGGTTTTTGTCATGGCCATTGAAAAGGAATTACCAATAACACAGCTAATAATAAAAGGCTTGTAATGGATACATAGAGGGGGTTTGTCATCCTGCTACAGTTTAATCTGGCCTGCAGGTACTCCGGCAGTAGAGGACAGGTAACATGAGACTCAAAGATTCGCTGCATTAGTTCTGCTTAGCTAACCGTGAATGCTAATTGCAGGAAGAACAAACTGCTACTCTCCCCTCCTTTTCCTCTATCTTCCCCCTTTGGCCGTCAGTGGTGCACGCTGAGAAGCAGAGTGTCGTACAGCCTCACTTAGAACTGGAACAAAGAGGTTTGTTCTGAAAAACTCTCTCAAAGTGAGCTTTAATGTGTAAAAGTAAAACACAGTTTAAGGTGTGAATTGAGGCCATGGGTCACAACTACAGGACAGTCAAAAAATATATGCCAGTGTAGTAAAGTGTGGTTTAATTCTTTTTTCTTGTTTTTTTTTTTTAAATGTTGTTAATACATTTAATTTGCTTACTCTTTTGTTATTTAATCTTTTTTGTGACATGTACATGTAAAATATGTTTTCCTTTGAGCAACAACATTTAAACCATCATCATTCCAGGTGTGTATGGTATTCTGTTTCTCTCTTTTGAAGCAGTAAAACATTTTCATGTTTGAGATTTCGGTTATAATTGAATGACTAAGTGCTTTCCACATACTTGAGTCAATAATTATTAATAGTTTGAGAGAACACATTAATTATAGTTGCAGAGGCTAATATGTCAAGTATTTTTTTAAAAAGGATCATTTTAATCAGAGAATTTATATTTTTTCTCTTCACAGAAATTCAACTGTGACGTGTCATTGCAAAAGACATGAGCATAAAAGAAAAAGGACTATGGATTGGAGAGTTAAATCCTGTACTAATACTGATATTGATACTAATCTGTAGGCAAGGTCAAAGACCCAGTTTCACACCAGAGGCTATTGAAGCTCATAGGTCCTGGTCAGCATGAGCCACCAAAGCTGTGATCTCTCTGTGAGGTTTTGACCTGGGCAAACGAGAGGCCACTACCTCAGTAGCAACCACTATCACCTATCAGTCTTCTATCCAGACATCTATAGGCAACGTGCAGGCCCTCAGGCTGCAGATATCATATAGCCACTGTACCAGGCACTCCTGTCTTTACCTTGCAGTGGAGATTTATTGTAATTAGAAGATTCCTTTACAAAAGCTTGGGATCAGCGTTTCTTCAAGGATCTCTGTGCGGTCCCATGGGGGACACCCTTTGATCCTGACCTTCGAACCCTAAGGGTTAAGCCTTCCCTTTGCAAATGAGTTTGACATGATGGACCACTTCCTAATTGGCCAATTGGTCAGCCCCCTTTCTAAGTCTTGCTGGTTTAACAAGTGTATGTTTTGCTTCCCACTCTCCAGTGTCAACATTAGCCCTTATCACTTTGAAGTCAAAGCATAAATTGAGTTGATTTTAAATAAGAAACAATATTAAAATAGAAATCCCTTTATTTCAGTTTGGCTATTTTAAGTCAACATCAACAAGTCGAATGCACGCTTGCCCCACATTATATATATACTGTGGATTCTCAGTTAATACTTGTTTTCACTTACTGTTAATATGGTCTGGAACACACACTTCAGATATGGTTGTTAACACAGATAGGATACAGTCTTATTATGCTTAGGCATAAATAAAAACTTGGTTAGGAAATAATGGTCAGGGTGAATGGTAGACAGAAAATGCACAAAACATGTATCTGAACTCTAATCTCCTGGGTGGAAGTCAAAATTTGTTATACCTATATAACCACCCTATTCACCTTTTCTTAATTCCTGACCCATTTTACCACTAGGATCTCAAATGCCCTGCGTAGTGTATTAGCTGAAAGCAAAAAAATGAAACAGACATCCATAATGCACACGATTAAGAAGTGAATCATTCATAGCATTTGTACACAATGCAGTGAAAAATCTCAAAATGCCCCGTGAGTATTAAATGTATTCTGTAGCACAAGTTTTCTCCATGTTTCTGTCTTTTGTCGGTTTTTGCTCTGCCTTCTCCTAACATGCTGAAGGCTACAGTACCTCTTAAACCATCATAGATACTGAAAGAGATGACTGGTGGTGTCGAGTCCCACCCTGCAGCATTTGGTTTGTAAGTTTCTGCCCCTCCCCACCTTCATCTTTTCCTCAATCAGATTAGTATGTCTAATATATTGAGAGGAAAGGTTGTCGTCACTAAGCCCTGCAGGCCTTGAACAAACAGGTGGCCAAGTGCTACTGAAATGGCTTCTACACAGAGCCCTGAAAAAAGTAGCAGATGCAATCTATGTTGGTTTTTGGAATATTCAGATGTAAAATTGAACTTTCAGTACCAATCAATTTAGCACTTTTAATGTTAATTTTTTTATTATTTAATGAGCCAGTGCTGGAACTTGTAGAGATTTTACTAGTGCCACTGTCAACCTTTAAAATAAAAAATAAGAACCATTAATAATCAGACCAAAATGTCTCTTTTTTTAATACCTTTTTCACAATTAAATGGCACATTTACCTATACATCTTCCTAATCTACCTGCAGACCATTATACAGGTGGATTACCCAGTAACCTTTCCCGATGACCTCTGAAGCGTTTATTCACCTGCAGACCATGGGACTATCCCCCTGAAAAAAACCTTCTTCCCTCTAGACCAAGAACGTGCCACACCAGCCGCCTCACACCAAGACGGATTGTTTAGGGGCACAGAATTAGTCAGGGAATCCTCGGCCTCAGGCTTGGCTAATTACTTTCTAATGTGACGACAATTCTTTTGAAGAGCTGTTTTTTTGCTGACCAAATCTGTTTAAAAGCATCTTGGGGGTGCAAATGGGGCCGAGAGGGAGTACGCTGTGGCAGGCCACACCAGGGCCAGAGGGGGAGCTCAGGTTACGCCCTGCCTGCCGTGATGCATTGTTGGTGGGACGCCTAGGCTCCACTGCTCCCCCTCCTCCTTCTCAACCGCCACCTCCATCCTCCTCATCTCAGCACTGTCCCTCCAGCCAAGAGAGATGCTGCACATCCGTGCAGAAACTCTGACACCAGTGCAGAGGATGCACTCTGCACATGAAACCTAACACTCAACTAATGGTTACAAATGTGTTTTCAAAGAAATCCCAGGTCTCCCATACAAACCATAAACTCACACTGCTAGATGTGCTTTCACTGTATGTACACATGCACTCACTTTGCACACATGCACACTAGGAGAGAGAATAGGGAACAATTGGTTTTACTGAGCAGTATAAATATCAGATATGTGGTAGGTAATTGCAGAAAGAAAAAAACAACACTTAATATTAACCATTCTGTCTGTATTTGATTTTTGTTATTATTACAAGCCAATAATAGAGCACATTCTCATGAAAATGCCTTCAGAAATTGCAGGTGGCTTGTGGCTTTGACTGACACTTCACACGGATTTCAGCGACCTCTTGCTTTCTTTCTCTCAGTCCCTCAAAGACAATGTATTCCCTCCAAGGGGAGTGATCCCTAATTAGCTGTCAGGTGATAGTGTGCTGCTCCCTGCTGCTGTGCTGCAGGCTATGTAGTCAGCAGTCAGTCTCAGGCTAAAGAGACAGATCATCTCTCTATAGACTAGCCCCCAGCAGCTGAAAGAGACCACTTGGTCCTTACAAAGAGAGCCCATCTCCCCATATTAAAAAGAAGCTACTATCACATCTCATAACAAACAGCTCAACAACCCAACAAAGACAAGAGACTCACTTTAGAAGCTGCCTGTGCTCTTTCAAATAAAAACAGTGACTACTGATATGTTTGTCTTCAATGTCTGAAGAATAGATTTGGATCTGAATTATTTAGTGCTCCTTTGTATTGTCAGTTTGCTCTATGTAGGTGATTTTAATGGAGAAAAGATACTTCTTATATCATGTTCCAACATTCAGTGAATCTGACAAAACCTTCTGGAAAATCACAATCACATTTTGCCACATAAGTGTGAAAAATAACTATCCTTTCCTGCCTTTCTCAATGAAGCCATATCTTCTAACTTCACAGGATGCAGAGACAGGTCATTCCTGATATAAAAGATATGATTTCTTCCTGTCTGTCTGTTAGTTTCACTGCAGGTCTCCTCCAGACAGTTCCAGTATCCATCCAGGCAGCAGGGGGACCTTGTTTGAAGGTCATGTCAGCACCGGGAAGTAAACGTTAGACCTTTTTGTGGTCAGGGTAAATGTACAAGGCCGCCCTGCGGGAGCACTCCTTCCCTCTCTTTAATCGGCGTATAACAGGCCCTTGTAGAGCCAAACTGTCTGCGACACATCAGCACTTAGAAATAAAAACCCCTCAGCCAACCCTGTGACGGCTGCGGTTGGAGAACGGCAGCTGGATCATTTCAGCGGAACAACACAGACGAGTCTGCTGACTGAGGGGATGCAGACACTGAAGATGATGCATAGTATTCATTCACTTTTCTCCACTATATAAATGTCAGTTATTTATTTTCCACAAAGATGTGTTGGATAAAGATGTGTTTTATCAAGAGAGGATTCAGGGTTTTAACCATGTGCAATCTGCCAGATGCTAAATTTACCTCATTTACACAATGTTATTGTTCACGCTCAATGAAAAAGCTTCATGTAGTGAGGCTCTAAATGTCATCAGCTCTCTGCTTTTAGGATTCATATGTATGTAAAAATGATGACCATTGCACCATACAAATTCTTTCATATTTTTGCTTTGTTCATTAAATAGACCATCAGTCCATCCGTTCTGTTACAAGTCATTCGTGGGGCTGTACCTTATCATTTCTATGAGAGACTGGTGTCTGGTTTCTTTATATAACACTTTGTCTTTCAATTTGAAAAAAAAACCATATATTTATGTGTGTTTCTTGTCACCCAACTGCTGATGAACACAAGGCAGCAAATGTCAGCATCTTTACATAGAGTAAATTATACGCAGAAAGCTCTAAGATGGAATTTGGTCACTTATTACAGAAATAGCATATTAATATTATTGAGTTGTTTTAATCCATTGTGTTAATGATGAGGCTAAATTAAATTTAAATGTATCATGCATGACAGACTGAGTTAAAAAAGTTGGATTTGGGGATTATTAGTCGTACCTTCCTCTAAAGACATATTTCTATTTACTTTCCTCAGTGCTGAAAAATGTTGTTCCCTGAGCATTCACCATCCTCTGCGAAGAAACAATCTACAAAGTCAATGAGACAAAACAGAATATACAGACATCTAAATGTCAGTGAAGCCAATCATTTGAAGGAGCCGAGAAAGCAAATTTAACAGTTCTAATGCTCCAGCCGAGAAACTTAATTTACCAATTTGCAGGAAGACAAGATGGCAGGAAACAAGCCAATTTGCCACGTGTGCAGCGCACAACAAACCCCAGCCTTGCTCCCCGGCCTCATGAGAGGTAATTATCCCTAAAAAAGAATGCCATGCTGTATTAAGATGTAGCCGCATCAAAACGAGGGAGACAGCCTCATTACAAGTAATTATGAGCGAATTAGAAACATCATTTAACTAAACGAGCAAATAATGTCCAGGATATTGAAGAAGCTGCCTGCACTTCTGCCGACCGCTGCAAGTCCCATTACAAAAATTGTAGGTCTTTAATAGAATAATGACATGCTTTATCTTCCTGGCCTCTCTCTGAGAGGGTCTTGGAGAAGAGGGAAGGGTTGAGAGAAAAAGGAGAGGATGTGAAAACAACTGTTGCAGAGCTCTCTCCCTATCCTCAGTGTGGTCCTACTCTTGAGTGTGTAGCATGAGGCCTTCAAGATAATCCCCCTATTATCCTTACAAATACAAAATGGAGAGTAGAAAATTGTATGTCACATCCATTATGGTGTCAAGGGTAATGCTAATGGACTTATCTGTAGAATAATAGCTGATTTCTCGACACGATCTGTAGCGTACTGTATAATAGTTTGATGCACATTGGGCAGAGAATGGCACTTCAACAGGCAGTTCAAGAAATGGTTGGTAATTTACCAATGAAGCATAATGCTTTTTCCATTAAAGTCCTAATACAGATTTCAGGCTAAATATTGTTCTTTAGGAGTTCAACTTGGAGACTTGGAAAAGGTGCTCACAGGTGGCCTTTACTTCCAAATGTAGCATCTAAAATGTACTGTTTTATCAGGAGTTTAAACCAGTCCACCCAAGCTACAAATAAAACACCTATTTGTTTCATTTTAGCTGTATTTTCAAACACTAAACAATAAGGATGTATGAATGTTTAAGCAAAACTTGGCATATTTGACAAAAGTGTCTTGATGGGATACCACAAATCATTTTACTGAAATAAATAAAAGCAATCCTTTTACCATATTCTACTTAATGTACTTTCTCCATATGCTATATTTGCTGTCCCCCTCTGCCTGGTAGCATATTCCTCTCCTGTTGAGAAGATAGAATGGTGGCTGAGGAGGAGGGAGGGGGGGACAAACACAATTTCCCTTCAGCTCCTTCATTTCCAGTTGATATAAAACAGAATCATGAAAAATCACTTCTGGTCCAAGCTCTCCTTTTTAACCATTAACCCATAAATACAGAAGCTGGTTAAAGCCAGCGGATGACAGGGCCTGCCGCAAAAACCTTGTTACGCTTCCCTCAAATTCATTTAGGGAGCAAACAGGTCTTGAGAGTTGTCTGGCTTAATGCATGGCGATCGCTTTTAAAACTCTTGTCTTGAGGCAGACCCTGGGCTCTGCATCTGCCTGTAGTGTTATACTTTATAGCCTTTAATATGAAGCCGCACATAACCTTTGTAAATCAAATGGCTGTAAATATACACTCACTGGCCATTTTATTAGGTATATCTTGCTAGTACTGAGTTGGACATCCAAGTTATCATAAGATGGTGGACTGTGGTCATAAAAGCATGGATATGGTCAACAGGAATACTGGGACAGGCTGGGGGATTTAAACAACTTAGGAGTAAAGGTCCCAAAATGTGCCACCAGCAGAGTGAAGAGTTGATACGAGGTAGGATGGATCCATGCATTCATGTTGCTTATGCCAATTATTACTTTAACAGCCAAATGTGGAGGTAGAAATCAAGACTCACTAGGTGAAGCAACATTTACGGCCTTCTATTTGAGCACTTTTGCTGAGTTCATGTGAATTGTAGCCTCAGTTTCCTGTTCTGTTGTGGTCTTCCGCTGCTGTTCTCCATCTGCTTCAAAGTCTGACATGTTGTACGTCCACAGAGCTCTTCTGCTTTACTCAGTTGTAATGAGGGGTCGTTTGAGTTACCGTTCCCTTTCCATCAGCTCGAACCAGTCTAACCATTCTCCTCTGACCTCAGGCATCAACAAGGAATTTCATCCAGAGAACTGTTGCCCAAAGGACATCTCTGTAAACCCTGTAGATGGTTGTGTGTAAAAATCCCTATATCAGCAACGATGCCGTGTTCAAAGTCATGTGAATCAGCTTATTTCCCCATTCTCATGCTTGCTGTCTTAACCATGTCTAAATGCGCTGAATTGCTGAAATGTAATTTAATGATTAGATATTTGTGTTAATGAGTTAAGAAATGTACTTAATAAAGTGGCCAGTGAATGTATTTGCATTTCACTAAATAGATCATGAAAGGACAGAATATGTAAAGAATTTTTTTCAAGTTCCCAGAACCTTATAAATTACAAAAAAAGTTAAGCGATACATAGTGTTGTTGCAGCCTGTTGAAATTTAACAGCCTCCTCAGTCAGTTCTGATCTACATCATTTTATCTCAAGATGTTAAAGAGGTGATATCCTGAGTTCTTTATAATGTAAATATGCCCTAAAAAGTATCCTGGGGATCAATTTCCCCAGTGTTCCCTCTCTTTGCTTTCTCCCTCTCCACACAGTGTGTAGTCCACAGTTTCCATTACTTCCACCATAAATTACAGGAGCCAGTGAATTACACTTGCTTTTCACCATACCAGGCAGGTTTGATGAATCCTAAGGCACAACACATCATCTCAACAAATCTTCATCACCATGCCAGTCGCTGTCTCTTTGCAGTTTAAACCACTTCAAATCATTTTCATTGCCCTGCTATTAAAATTTGTAATTCACACCTGCCATTGTGGTGATACATAGTTACATCGAACCCCCTCCTCTGCCTCCCTCCCATTGCTCTCTTTCACTTTTTTCATCTTATTCTCTTCTTTGCTGCATCTCCCCATGTCTCTCGCTTTCTGTCTTGTAAATCAAACAACCTCAGGTGACAGGTCATGCAGATTTCCCATAAGGCAGTGAGGTGCAAAGATCCATCCAAAAGAGCCGCGTATTGCCGTCACACCTGATGACATAATGACCACTTGGAAACTAATAAACAGCTTCATTCAACCAAAGCTATTGCTCCTTTTCATAAGCATTACCGGCCCCCATCCCTCTCTCTATCTCTCTTTCTCTTCCTCTCCTATCTGTCACAAATTCATCCTCCTGCACCTCACCTCTTTGCTGGTGGTGGAGTTACCCATAAATCACTGCTGTTGTCTGACGCTATCCATTTTCCCAGAAACACAGGGCGGCTGTTGCAGAAATTGGGTCAGGCATAATCTGCAGGGCAGCAGAGCCTAGCTAGTCATGATTCTGCTAGGTAATGTAGCCATTAGCACACACTGAGAGATGGGTGAGATGGGTAGAGGGGGTGGGTGGTGGGTGGAGTTTAGATGGTGTGGGGGTCCCTTGCACATGATGTGACACCCAAGAAAAGCTGGCAAATGATACAGTTTTATCGCTTGCTATCAGCCACAAGACATTTGGGGGGGGGCATGTGATGCTGTTCAGGTCTGTATTTACAATGTGTGTTCACCCATTTGCATGTGTTGAGCTGTGAGGAAACCTGACTTTAACATGTCCAGCCTCTTCAAACTGAAGTGCCCCATATTGTGTCCAGAATTCCAGGTGTAATCGATACAGTAATTCATTACACAGATGGAGAAAAGGCAACTACATCGATAAAAGACGATGAGAGTCTTGAACTTTGACAATATGCCTCTTTATTAGGTTTCCTCTTACAAGGCCTGATGCTTGAGAGCCAAAAGATGCAGACTTCAAATGACCAAAGATCCCGCCCAGAGGCATGATTGGCTCAGGATGGACTTTGTCTCTTTTCCACTAACCCCTGCAAAGGCTTCTACCTGCATTTTAGTTACCTCTGTTACCTATGTGAATCAGCCTGATCTGAAAAATCCACCTCTTGCTCTGCAGCAGTGGGAGGTGATACCGCAATCTTATTTGACTTAAAATTCATCTTTGAAAAAATTAAAAATGTGCAAGATTAGAGCCAGATCAATTGTTTAACCTTATTTTAGTCCAGCAGTTAAACTAATTTGAGCTAGTAGCATAGGTTTCTGCAGAAGGAAACGTGTTTTAAAGCTAGCATTACTGTACTTCAATAATGATTTTTTTCCCTCCATAAACACAAACTGCAATTGAAATGCAGCCAAAAAGAAACACATCATTAGAATTTGGCAGGATTTTACAGAAGCATTTATCATGTAAAGATATTTGACCTGTTATAGTCATATTGCACTAACTTAGAGTAGTGTGTTACAGGATGTTTAATTCTTATTTGCATGTTTTAATCATATAGGTAAAGCACATTATGTACCCCATATACATACTGTAATTTCTGCTGCTTGACCAGTGTTTAGAATGATAATATGTGAGGGATCTGTTACATGTATTGACCATTATACAGGACTACGATGTTAACGTCATATTACAATGTTAGAAAATATTGTAAGCATAAGGAATATCCAGTGGATGACAAAGTGTCAGAACTCATCAGATATTTTGCCTGCAGGTGCTTTATAAATTCTGTCACGATGCATCAAAATAAAAGCACACATTTAAGTAATTTACACACCAAAAAGTACATTAAATAAAGTCAAACAAGCCCAATTTTCACTGAAATAGAAAATTTATTTAATGAGAGGATTATTATCGAAGGTCTAAATTACAATAGAAACAATGATATTTTTCCTTAAATGGAAGATTTGTGTTGTTCCTGTCAGCATTAGGTTCATGGCATGTGAAATCATATGAATGGTGCTTTGCAACATATACTTGACAAACCACTTGTGGATAAAAACAGTGTAAAAACATCCAGACTTCCTTTTTCTCTTGATTGTGATATGATGGCAAATTCAAAATGTCAGTTAAAGGCGAAAAAAAACTAAATGAAAGTACAAAATTATTATAATTAATTATACACATGGTGTATTTTTATACATATTGGGAAGCTTGATTGCTTTCTTATGAGACATACAGTTGCTGCATAATAAGAAATTCCTCAACAAATGAAGTGATACATTACACGGGGGTTATGTTGAGACATTTAGAAGAATGTGATATTGTTTTGTAATGCGTTTTACTTGGATTGCAGTGGAGTCAGTCAGTACTCAATCTTGTTATACAGGTTGTATAAAGGTAACGCTGGCAGGTTGCTCCCGGGGTAATACAGAGGCGTCGGAAAGGCAATAGACCGGGGAACAGGGACGCGCAGTAAGGAGTTATCTCTGAAAACCAGCGGCATCCCTACAAGTGTCTGTGCAGAGGCGTGGGCCATGTTCGCCGCCTCCAGTTCTGCAGAGAGCTGCCGTTTCCATTTGTTCCTCCTGTTTTGAAACCACGTCTTGACCTGAGTCTCCGTGAGCTGCAGGCTGGACGCTAAGCAGGCCCGCTCCGAGCTGCTCAGGTAGCGCTTCATGTCGAAGGTGGACTCCAGCTGGTACACCTGACTCCGGGAGAAAACCGTGCGCGTCTTCTTCTTGGCCGAGCCGCTCTGCTTGTCCCCAGCGTCTGTTTGTCTCTCCTCCGACAGAGGGGACATGGCATGACACGGTCTCTCCTGCTCTTCCTTATAATCCTGGAGCAGGGGCTGAGGCAGGTGCGGCCGCCGCGCCAGTGCGTCATTTCCAGACAGAAGTCCTTTTCCGGGACCTAAAGAGGAGACAGGGAATTTTTAGACACAAATGACCTGAGAGGCTTTTTAAAAAATAGTTAAAGTCTGCGCAGTTAAGTCAAGTGTCAACTCTGACTCTGCTGACTTTTTAGATAAACAATTCAGCATGAGTCTGTGCGCTATTAATTAATTCCCCCTCGATTTAACGCTCAATTGACGACGTGTAGTGCAGCCATTTTGGAAACATGTTTCATCAATTAGGCGCCTCAATTAAATTTGAAATGAGAGGAAAGACAGAGGTCTAATTATTCCTCAATCCACTCTTCCGCTGCTGCTGCTGCTGCGATGATTACATGCACATCACAAACAAGTGCAAGTGGATGGGTTTCACGTGGATTCACAGATAATGAAATACGAGATGAAAATGAAAAAAAAGAAAAGTACCACCATCTGATTGATGTTTGTTAGTCGGTAATTCCCGCAGAAATGACCAACTAGCACAATCAGATAATATTTTATTATAAAATATGCAACAAATACATCATTAGGCCAATTTAAAATGAATAGTGGCGATAATGATAATAATAAAACCGGTCACCAATTGTAAAATTCTTCTCCTCAATCAGCTGTTTTGTTTCCGTGCTCTCAATAATAACATAAGGCTATAATAATAAATGACACCAATACTCACCTAAACAGGAGAAGTTGTGCGCTTGGTGTTGCGTGCATGGCTCGCTGTGACCCGTATCGGAACAGAAACAGTCTGCAGAGTCCTCCCCGCCGCTGCACTCCTCCTCTGAGGACACGGACAGGGAGCGTCTCCGCGGCGCAGGCGGCGGCCCCTTGGACAGATCCTTGGTCCCGGCGCGCGGCGCATCGGACGGCGTGCCTAAAATGGACTGAATAGTAAAGCTAGAAATCGGGCCGGACGAGCACTTGCTCCCGCTGTCTTCTGCGCTACTCATTCTCGCTTCATAACAGTAGTGAAGTATTGACTGAATGTGTCTTGTTGCGCTTGTATTCCCGTGATTGGCGAAAGCGCGGATTGGTGCGTAAAAATCACCAAAGCGGCTTTTTGTCTCCGAGCCTGTTTAATTGTGGAGTTTTACATTGGACGAGTTGGAGTTGTTTTTTCTAGAGCTCGGGGAACATGAGTGTAATCCCGGTCCTCCTCCTCACGCTCTGGATCAGAGGCAGCAAGGTTGCGTTGCTTAATTTGCATGTAGGTAAGCTCCTCCTGGGCCAATGGCGGCCGCAGACATGAGCCCGGAAATTTCAAACTCCTGTCAAGGTTTGATGATGAGACGAGGAGAGCGAGAGAGCCGAGGAGACGTGTTCGTGCAGGAGGTGTGGGATTCTCGTACACGCTCTCATTTTAACTACAGCTGATGCTTAAAATAGGCGCCATGGGAGTTTTCTCAAATGTTTAGAGCTCATACATGTAGATGTCTGTGGGATGGGGGGGCTTTGAGGTATTCCTGCAGCTTTAGGTCATACTTTTTTATTTATTTTTTGCTCATTGTCTTCTAAATTTGTTCATTTCCTCGATTATTTTGTCATTTCTTATCATCGTTGTTCATTTCCTTGATTACTTTTAAGTCATTTTTTATGAATTAGTTTTGATGTTGTTCCTTTTTTCTTCATGTTGGTTATTTTGTGTCCTACTTTTGTTCATTTTCGTTCATTGTGTGAAATGCTTTATTCATATTATTTTAATATTTCAGTCATTTATTGTCATTTGCGTCCTTAAATTGTTGTTTTTTGTTCATTTTTGTTAACTTTTTAAAACTATTTTGTTTTGCTTTCATTTTGGAAGTTGTTTTGTTCTCCTTTGCTGCTTATTTTTGTTCATTTTGTGAATTTTTTATTCATTGTTTTTGAATATTGTAGTCATTTATTCTCAGGAGGCAGCTTGATTTGTTCAATTTTGTTAATTTTCTTGACTTATTTGCTCATTTTGTGAGTTGTTTTTTATTTTGTTTAATTATTCCGTTTTAATTTTGTGGACTTCGTTTCATTTTGTTGCTTATTTTGTTTATTTTAGTGGTTTATTTCATTCATCTTCTTTGAATGTATTTGTCATATATTCTCATTTTTTATAATTTTCTTGAGTTATTTTCTCATTTGTGGGTTTCTTATTTCACTTTATTATTTTGTTCAGTTATCATTTTGTGACTCATTTTGTGTTTTTTACCGCTCATTTTGCTCATTTTAAGGATTGTTTGATTTATGTTGTTTGAATATTTTAGTCATTTATCCACATTTGGTTGTTTATTTTTGATCAATTTAGTTTTACTTTATGGTATATTTCATTCATTCCCTTTTACTGTTTTGGTTATTTATTCTCTTTTTGTTTTCATTTTTTTTATCTTCATAAACTTGTGCAGAAAAGGCAGAATTCGACACATTAACTCCTCACCAGAACAGAATGAAGCGTTTGAAGCTCAAATCTTTCAAAATGCCCTCAATGTCCAAATGAAATATTTTTATTCAAATCTCCTTCACTGACATGAAAACATAAATATTCCATCAGTAACCCATATCTAAATCAGAACACGCGACCATTAAGTACAGAGAAATAGTTTTAAAATCAGGTTCAGGTTTGATTGGATCGTCTTAAAGATAATCAACATGTCTATTAATAACCGTGTTTTAGGCTCAGTCACCGGAACATGACCTCGTGTCCGTTTTTCTATTACCTCGTGCATGCAAAATGAGCCCGCTGACGGTAAAACACACACGCGAAGCCTTGGAACTAACAGAGAGGCCTAACTCATTTTTCCTGAAAATAATAAACTCATTCCGCGTCCATTATCTGCGATTAAGAATTAATTTGATCATTACTGAGCTAATCTGCCTCGTGATGACCGCGCGTGGAGTGGAGGCCGGCTAATTGATTGACTAATTGATTGGAGACGGTGGGGGCCGAGTGCGCGCGCGGATGCTAGTGTATATTTATGTGTGCGGTGCAGGAAGGAGGGTGTGTGTGTGTGTGTGTGTGTGTGTGTGTGTGTGTGTGGGTGTGTGTGTGTGTGTGTGTGTGTGTGTGTGTGTGTG
>JAQQAE010002705.1:0-21701 GCA_029823295.1 Pseudamia nigra | reverse complement strand
GGACCTAAGAAAAATGGCGTCTCCGTCTCATCCTCCTCCGGTAAGTGTCTTTATAAATCAATAAATGTGCACATACGTGTGTGTGATACATACTTTATATGCGAGTTTGTGTGGGTCCAGAACGGATTCATTGGTTTTACATGTATCCCTATGGAAAAACTCGCTCCGACTAATGAACGATTCGCCCAATGAACGTGACGCCGGAACGGATTAAATTCATTAGCCGGGGCACCGCTGTACACATACACCACTTATTTTACATTAAAATGTACATCTTAATGTAAAATAAGTAATTTTAGTTGAGTGTCTACATCACCTTCTATCATGAGTGTTTTTGCTCCCACAAAATGAAAAACAACAATTGGGTATTAATCGTGATTAATCAAATTTAATCCAGTGACCGTGTGATTAATCAGATTTAAAAATTTAATAGTTTCACAGCCCTAATTATTATACATAATGATACAGTAAAATAAGACATGAATATATACCGTAAAGTCCAACCTATAAAAGGCAGCTGATCCATATTTGCGATGTCGTCTGGTCCTGTCGGTGACTTTGCCGAGGTTTGGAACTTTGTCCTCGTAGTCAGGAAGGAGTCGCTGACACAGTGACGGACAGGCCTTTTCGTCTTGTAAATCTTCGACACCATGACGGTCCATCGCTTAAATCTTCTTTTCGCTGGAGATTGTTTTTGCTTTCGCTCGGATCCGGACGGTGGAAACACCTCAGCCGTCTGCTCTCCAAGAACGTTTTCAAGTTCGGGCGTCAGCTTTTCATACGTCTGAAACACTTTGTCGTCTTTTTGCATTGAGCCAGTTCTTCACGCTGCCGTCTCCAACGTCTGGCCACGGATTCGTTGATGCTGCAGCTCTGTTTCCTTCGTCCACAGCCAGGTCCGTCGCTTTCCACTTGAAAGCTGCATCATATGCATTTCTTCGTGTGTTTTCCATGATGAGGGTATGCGCACGAAGCGCAAAATGACTGATCTGAAGAACTTGATTCACCGTAATTCGAGCAGATTTCACGAGTTGTTAATGTGACGACACATCTCCAAAAATCTCCCAGTCCCAGTAGACGTTTTACATCTTTGACGCAGACGACTTGTTCTGTTCGAAACACTCGAGTGGCTGCTACGTAGCTGAGGAGCTGGTCTTGCGGTGACCGAGGTGAAGTAAGAGTGACTCCGTCCCCATCCCAGACCACAACCACGCGCATAAACTAACAATCTAAATATTAAAACGTACGTTCATTTGCGGTGCATGGTTCCTAGTAAGGCCACGTCCACACTTAGCTGGATGGAAGCAGAGATGGACTGTAGGCTCAGGCTTGGGTTTGGATGCTTCAAACTTGCGCTCGATGACAGAATCTGGCCACAGTTTCCTCCAGGTGGAGGTCAAGGTCCTCCGAGTAAAATCCTGCCATGATGACTGTATGATTTCAAGGGCCACGACGGTGTTGAAATGATCCTTCTAAAACTGACAAAGGGTTAGCTCGATCTCAGTGACCTCGAAACACTGCTTGAACAAATGCTTTGTGGAGAGCAGGGGTGTCCAATCATCGCCACAAAGAGCCGAGACACTGCACATTTTCTTTCCAACCAGTCTCTTCAGCAGGTGATTTCGCTAAATTCCTTCCCATTGATTGCACTTTAGTGAAAACACCTGCTTTTAGTGAGTGGCTGGAAAGAAAACCTGCAGTGTCTCGGCCCTTTGTGGCAATGATTGGACGCCCCGGGTGTAGAGCTTCTTGAAGTTGGAGATCACTTGCTGGTCCATCGGCTGGAGGACTACGGGTACATATTATGGGTTTTCTTCGGTCCCGTGATGAAAAAACACAAAGCAAAGCAGTATTACTGGTTCAAAAAAGGCACAGATATGAAGCACAGTACAGGGCGAGGTTTGTTTCTAAGCTCAGTCTGTCATGAGAAGCCGAGAAAAGCGGGAACCACTTTACTTGTAATCTGAGTTTTTGCTTGTGAGCTGGTGCAAAACTTTGCCCGACATCTTACTTGTAACATGAAAAAGTCGTACGTCAATGCGCTCGTAAGGCGGGGTACCGCTGTATTTCAGAAGCGACAAACGGGAACAGGCTTTTAATAATTCATGCATGACACAGGTTCATAAACAAAGATTACAATTAGCAAGTCACCCAATCAAACCAAATTGTCACGTCATGCCATAAAACTGGCCTCTGAAGCATTGCCCCAGACTTTCGCAGATCGTAAAATGAAGAGAAGATATGACCGTGATGCGCCGACGGGCGAAGGCTTGACCGTGCGCCTGCACCTCGAGGCAGTCAGCTGCGTAATTTCATTAGAAAGAGATATGACAAGACGCCGCGGCCCTAATGAGACAATTAGCCGGTACCGTCTTAAATCATTAGCGCTGCTGTAGACGCTGATGACTCCGCCGCCCGGCGCCGCCCTAACGCTCAGACCTGAGTCTTCCGGCCACCGTCGGGTTTTTGCGGACGCTAATGGGCCATTAGCGAGAAGCTAACGAGTGAGGTGAAATCTGCAATGACCTCGACGTCCACAGAGGACACGCGACAAAGACGGGGAAGTGAACGCGAAGGCAGCTTTCAGTTCACGCCGACCGACGGAGAAGATGTAAGAAAGATATATATAACATTTTCCTACAAACGTGAAAAGGAGGTTCGCGGGTGTAGATTTCAGGGGGGGATTTGTCCCCTTCAATATTTGTCAAATGTGCATTTCTCCCCCTAATAAAACACCGCTTCTGTCTCTAAAAATCCCACTTTACATCAGTAATTGCTGGTTAATTTCACTTTCAAGGTTATTTTTGAATTGATTTCTTATTTTGTGCTGATAACAGGACATCAAAATGAACAAAACAAATCCATGCTGGCTGCTTTATTCATTCTACAGTCATTTTGTTGCTTATTTTCTTCATTGTTGCTCACTTTTATCGATTATTTGGTATATTCATCTTCATTTTTGTTGCTTATTGTTGCTCAGCTTGCTTATTTGATTCATTTCTTATCATATTTGTTGACTGCCTTGATTATTTTTTTTCCAATTTGACTCACTTTCTTGACTATTATGTTTGTTTTTCCTCATTTTCTGGTTATTTGGTTCATTTTTTTCACCTTTTCTCAGCTACTTTGCTCATTGTTGAATTTTTTCATTTTTGCTGATTTTCTTGAGTACTTCTACTAATTTTCTGAATTATTGTGCTCATTTTTTATCAATATTGTTGATTAATTTGTTCATTTTTTAACTATTTTTCTGGATTATGGCACTCAGTAGTGGGTAGCGTGAACAAAAACAGCCCTCAAGTAAAAGACCCGTTATTTTATTAAGTAGAAGCATTCATAAAAATAAGTAGTTGAGTAAAATAAAACTTAAACATCTGAAGACAACTATTGTACTGTACAAAGCATATACAGTGCTTTATATGCTTCTAATTTGTTGCTTATTTTGTTCATTTTGTTTATGTGGTATTTTCTTCATTTTTGTTATCCTACTTAATTATTTTAGTCATTTTTTGCTCATTTGGTTCATTTTTTGTTCAATTTCATTGGCTACGTTGTTTGCTTTGTTTGTTTTCCAGGAATGTTGTTAATTTTTGCTCATTTTGTTGCTTGTTTTGGCGATTTTTTTCATTTTGCTGTTTATTATTTGATTATTTTTTAATTGATTTTGCTTAGTGTGTTGCCTTGGCTAAGTTTTTGCTCATTTTATGGCTTTGTTCATTTCTACTGTTGACGAAGTCGTCGTTTGACTGTCCTTCCTCATTGTTTACACAAAAACACACCTACAGTATTGTTTGTTTGTTTTTGTTTGTTTGTTTAGATCCACATTAGTATTTGCATAGCAGCAGCTATTCTTCATGGGGTCCATATTGTTAACATAGTGACAATACAACATACACAAAACATTATGATTCCATTTTGACTAAAACGACACAGAACACAATAGACAAGCTCTGACTGAATCCGTCGTGATTAAAGAATTGGATGGATGTTTTGTTATTACTTTTTGTCACAAAATGTGAGATAATGGTTATTTAAATGTAAAATATCAGAACTGAGATCAAAGTAACGCAGTCAGTACATGTAGCCAGGTACTGATATTTTCTCATGTGTTTCTGCCATTGATCCATATGAAAACCCCAGTTGAAGTAATTGAAAATGATCATTTCTGAAGTGGAGATATTGGGAAACTGTTTTTGTGTTTGCTTGTGTACAGGAGGCAAACGGAGCTTTAGGGTCCCGAACATCCCAGTGTCTGACAAAAAAATGCATCCGCGTCAGGTCTACTGTTGTATTTCTATCAGCTTGAGCCAGGCTAGCCGTTCTCCTCTGACCTCTGGCATCGACAAGGCATTTTGGCTCGGAGAACTGTTGCGACTTTGAGCGTGTAGCTAAATGCGAGGTCCAATCCCTGACTTCTTCACTGTTACGTCAGGGGAGAGGCAGGAGTGTGTGCAGCACTAGACCGGGGGTTTCAAATCGCGTGCCATGAAGGGCAGAGACCCTGCAGGTTTTCTTTCCAACCGGCCGATTTTACTAACTAGCTCATGCCCTCAAACTGAACTGTTCAAGTCAGAGCAAGAATGCAGGCCTTCCGACGTTTCTTGGGTGATGGCATGAACTCTGTCTCTGTACGTGGCGACAATATAGAGGATGTGGACCTGTTCATGTAGCTCAGTCTGCTACATGCAAGGTAGTGGGTTGTCCAGCTGGCCATTGCTTGCTGCTCCGGGCAAAGATTCAAATACTTAGAAAAGTGCTTGAGCAGAGATGACGGTCAAAACACAGGAGGACAGGGATGCAACACATCGCCCACTGAATTCATGAGCTGCAGCTGTGGTTCTACCGACAATCTGTCCAACTGCCGCCGATTGATCCTGCTCACCACTTCCTGTCTGTTCCAGATGCGCTAGGGAAGGTACTGTAGTTAGCGCGGACTGAAAACTTTGCCACTTTCCTAGTCACTTACCTCACCTTACTTCCCCGCTGTAATGCTCAGCATCAGCAGGTTGTCTTGACCATGTTTATATACCTATGCTGTATGTATTAAGTTGTTGCCATGTTGTTGGTTGATTAAATATTTGTGAGTAACAGGTATAAATTCATCAAGTGTTGGTGTGTTGACATTTTTTAACAAAAGCGGAACACCAATGTCTTCTTTTTTCTATTGAAAGCTCAACACTCATAGTTTGTCTCTGTTTATTACAGATTTCCGCATTTAGGCAGGAGTCTTAGCCTCTGACAGCGTTGAAATAATGTCTTGGTCTCAGCCATACAGCTGTATGACATAAACATCGACTGTAACTTTGGTAGCATCAGAGTCTCACAGCAAAAAGGTTCAAACCATAGTCTGTCTATATAACTGGATAAAGTGACCGTGACGTCATCCATCAGTTTCTGAAAAGACGTTTTGTGGCCAATCAGGTCGTCACTTCCTGGACGACGTATTGGAGCCGAAAACAGGACGTAACCATATTTAGACAAACAGCAGCGGGACTTATGAAGCGTTCATGCCAGGGGACTCATGAGAGAACTACCATTAGCTGCTAGCTTACTGATGCGGTAAGACTTCTCCACTCAGTGTCAAACAGTCATATTACAGTGTTGTTAGTGTAAACACTTACCCACAGCTGTAGTCAAGTGTATGTCATATACAACTGTGAACATATTGAATAAATGGGAGATACAAAGGTCTGAATCGGTCCGGCTGAGCTGTTACAAGAGCAACATGTCAATCAAAACCCAGCACTGCAGTGATTATTGGATTATTTCCAGTAATATCTTAATAACAAAGTAAAAAGTTAAAAATGGACCGTCACATTAGTTACTAGAGGGTCTAAATAAAACATGTGAGACCATGATGACCCATGAAAAAAATATATTCGCTTACTATTTCAGATAGAATCACATGTATCTCTATGGAAAAAAGCTTCTTGGAGCCGGATGATCGGTTCCCCAGTGGCCAAGCGGTAGAATTACAACTTAAAGTTACTCCCGCATTGACCCCACTGAACAGCCCGGGTCATTGCCCCTTGGTTCAAACCCATCATCGACTGGCGGGCCTTTATGTGGGGAGTTTGCATCTTCTCCCTCTGTCTACGTGGGTTCTACCCAAGTACTCTGGGTTCCTCCCGCATCCAAAAACATGCACTTTGGTTCACTGGCCACTCGAAATTGCGTGTAGTTATGAATATGAGTGTGAATGGTCGTCTGTCTGTACACTGATCCGCCGCTGACAGGTATGTTGTTAATCTCACTATGACACCAGTGAGTGGGTAGGATATATAAGGCTGCAAGTGAACATTTAGTCCTTGAAGTTGATGGATTCAACACAAAAATTGAGCAGCATAAGGATGCAAAAGACCTAGACAAGGATCACATTGTGTGAGCTCAGAGTCGCTCAGATTCTTACTTAGTTTGGACAATTTGCTGCTTTCAGTGCAACAACTTTGAGGCTAAATGTCCACTTGCTGCCTAATACATCCCTCTCTGAAAAAAGCAATTGGAACAGCAATCAACAGACTACTTCACCGGTTAGGGGTCAGGATGACCGGTGTCTACGTCAGCCCTGCGATGGACTGGCACCATGTCGAAGGTGTCAGCTCGGCCAGCAACCCCTGAGTCTTGCAAGGATTAAGGATTTTTGATGATAAAATCCTATAAATAAACCTGTTTTCTCAGTCTGGAACACAGGTAGCAGTGTATGATGACTTTCACTGCCACGACCGGGCCTTTCATTGTCTGCGTGTGACCTACATTCTCACAACCGTCAAACGCTGACAGGCCTTCGGGTCTATTGATAGCCACAGTCTGACTCTCGCTCAGGGGAATGGTAAAGAACGGAGCGATTAAGCTACTGCAGCTCAAACAGGCAGTGATATTTGCCGGAGCTTTGAGTGGGATTTTACCGAAGCCTGTGGTGGGACTTATTCTCAAAAACGTGTCAGTCACCGCATCGAGCTGTGTCATGTGACACTCGGTTTGAAACAATTTTTATAAATCTATTTAGAGCTGGAAAAGATTTGAGAGCAAATTATGAGGATTGAGGTACTGTATATAAAAATGTGGCTGGAGAAGTATCACAATGAACAGAACAGAATAGAGAATAAACTTTATGTATCCCTTTGGAAATTTAGTTTAAGCTAAAACATTTACGATGACAGCACACAGATTAAAAACAGTGGAAGAAAATGCATCGATATAAAATTCTGAATATTTTAGTAAGGTCTCTTCTGGAAGTTTCCCGATACAAACACTGGTGAGTTACAGTATATTCATGTGTGTATTTGTAGCAAAGGCTTTGGAAGGGAGCAAAAAAATGAACAAAATTAACAAGAAAGTACTCAAGTAATTACAAATAAAGCATAAAATAATATTTAAGAAATAAGAAAAAAAGAATAAAATAATCCTCAAAGTGAACCAAATAAACCAAACAAATAAACAAAATAAGATAAAACAAAACGGCCATCCACAAAATAATTCATAAAAAACAAAATAAGTGGCATAAGGAAGAAAATTGAGTACAATGGAAGAAACTAAAAACTAACAAAAAGTTAATAAAAAAGAGCAAATCATGAGTAAAAAAAAACCCAAAATAAAAGGTAAAATAAACAAATGAGCAGAATAATCAACTAACTCCGAAAAGTCCACACAATGATCAAAATACTGAAGGAAATCAACAAAATAATCAGCAAAATTAACAAAATCACTGAGAAAATGAACCAAAAAGTAAGCCAACGATGAAAACCGAACCCAGAAATAAATACAAACAGAAAAAGTTGAAATAAGTAGGCAACAAGAATGAAACATGATGCAAGAAGAGAAATCAATAGAAACTTCAGATTTATCTCTTCTTAACTGGGACTTTATAACTGGGACGGGCCCAAAGAAATCACAAACAAACAGTATGTTTTCATGTCCGACTGCAGACACTTCACACTGGGCTTCGACTCACCTGGAAACCTGGATTTCCAAATAAAATGCAACAGTTACTTTTATCCGAAAAAGAGGACTTTGGACTGAGCACGACCCATTTCTTCTTCTCCTTAACCCACATAAGGCAGCTCCGGTGTTGTCTCTGATTTAGGACTGACTGGGACACTTGTCATCCTTTTTAATGGTCTTTATTTCTCGAGGCTGTAACATGGTTTGCAAACCTTTCACCACAAACCGAGTCACTGCTCAGAGACATTAATTTATTCTCCTCTCAGTCTTTCTGTTCTTCCCTGCCTCAGTGAAAGCAGTAGTAGTAAGTGCATGGGTGTCATCCGCTGCAGCCTCTGGCCTCTGGTCAGACTCTGGTAGTCATCATCTACATTTAATGAATGGAAACGGAGGTTATTTGTACAGTGATAGCAAGTTCATACTACCAATCAATATTCACATGGAGGGGGGGGTGATGTGGGTCCAGCTCAGAGGTTCCAGAACTTCAGCCTACAATAACCACAGCAAGATCCACCACCAGACCCAGGCATGGCATCAGACACCTTGCTGGACCCACTCCGCTATGGGCCGGGGGCCTCTGAGTCACATAACTTCCTGTTTGATGGAAAGATATTGCAAAATGGTGTCTGCCATGCCCACAGAGTTTGGTTTCAGTGAATCTGATAACTTTTCACCACAAAGGTCTCTGGATCACGCTGACCAAGTCTGAAGTCACTCGGGCAATGTGTGCAGGACGAGTTTATTAAAGTACTGGAAATTACAGAAATTGACATATTAAACTTCCTGTGGAGTTTAGGACATAACTTCAAGAGGATTTTTTGTGCATCTTGATATGAATTTGGTGCTTTTAGATAAAAACGGCATGCAAGGGCTCAGGTTTTGTTTTTAGTTTTCCAAGTGGCATTTTTCACCACTCCTGATGAGTATACCAAATTTCAGAACTTTTTGTACATGTGTAGGCCCTCAAAAATACAAGAACAAGCCTGTTACCATCAAGGGTGAGAAGGTTGAAATTGTGGAGCTCTGTAGGTACTTGGGGGTCCACTTGAACCACAGACTAGACTGGACAACCAACACTGACACTGTGTACAAGAAAGGGATGAACAGACTGTACTTTATGAGGAAACTCAGATATTTCAGTGTATGTAGCAAGATGATGGAGATCTTTTATCAGTCTGTGGTTGTGAGTACTACAGTATGTGCAGTACTTTGCTGTGGCCTGGTGGAGGAGCAGCATCAGTGCCAGGGATGCCAGCAGAATTCAACAACTTCTCAGGAAGGCTGGAACTGTTATTAGACTAATAATAGATATGTTTGTGTCAATGACAAAAAAGAAAAGAAGGTCATGGAACAAACTAGTCTCCATCATGGACAATCCTTCACCTTAGATATCTTTGTGTCTTCTGCTGTAGTGCTGGTTTCCACCTGCTGAGGAAACTGAGGACTTCCGCTAGCCTGCACCTCAATTTCAACACCTCCTCCTGGTACAGCTTCCTCTCCATCAAACACAAAACCAAACTCTCCTGTACAGTCAATCATTCTATCAAAATTATTGGGTAACCACAAACACTGAGCTATAGCACTGCTATGTGATCAGGAAAGTCACTATGATCACAGAGGACCCACCGCACCCCCTCCATCGCTCCTTTCAGGTGCTACCATCAGGCAAACACGATGCAATGAAGGTCAGTCAATCAGAAAAGTCTCCAGAAGTTTGAACGTGTCTCCAAGTCCAGTCTCCAAAACCATCAAACACTACAGTGAAACTGTTTCTCATGAGGACTGTCCCAGGATATACATTAGATATACATTAAAAATAAGCAACAATGAACTTAAAATATGCAGCAGGATGAACAAAAATGAACAAAATAAGGAAAAAATGCACAAATGTGAAGTAAAAATACACAAAATCATCACAAAATGAACACACATTACATAGGACATAGCAGAATGAAGCATCCCTGTGGTATTTTGAGCTGAAATTTAAAATATACTCTGTAGGATCATATGAGAATTCAATAATGGCACGAAGGAAGGACAGAAGGATTTGTACCAACAGGCACAATCTGTCTATCTATCTATCTATCTATCTATCTATCTATCTATCTATCTATCTATCTATCTATCTGTCTGTCTGTCTGTCTGTCTGTCTACGTCACTGTCCGAGGGCCACTGTAATAAACCGAGCTAACTGAGTTGGAAAAAAACAGGGCACAATATGCCCGTTGTGTTGCATTATGTGACTGTGTCACATGTCAGTCCTGTATCAGTCTGAAGGCATCGATGCCGTGTTGTGACGTCATCGTCTTGGACATGTGTGAAGGGGCGGGGCCTCCTCTGGGCACCGAGCGACGTCACCATAAATAGCTAACGTTAGCCAGTTGTTTTGGGAGAAGAAGAAAAGAGCTACAAGCGGAAGAAACGCCGGATTTGGTATCGGCTCGAATCCCTTCCTTTAGTTTTTTTTTTTTTAGAAATATATACCTTGTGAAGAATGTCTACCCCGGCCAGGAGGAGGCTTATGAGAGATTTTAAAAGGTACCGCAGCCCCCTCTGTTTGTGTTTGTGTGTAGCTTAGCTCGCAGCGGTAGCACAGGGGACCGATGCTAGCATAGCTTAGCTCGAGCCGCAAATGCAAATTTTTATTATTTTGTTTTTTTTTACACGTTTCCCCTCAGCGTGTATTAATTACGGGGACACGGTGGGAATCTGAAGGCTTATTTGACGAGGTCTGACAAAAAGGTGCAGCGCTTTTATCCTGCATTTTCTTGGACAGATTGTGTTTTTATTGGCGCGGGACAAAAGACTATTATCAGAAAAATAAGTGTTGCTGTTTAAACCGGTCACGAGGACGTGCATGTTCCAAATGTCTTATTCTAGTCACTCCGGTGGGTTTTAAATCTGTAAAGAAGCCCAGAAATGTAGGGACCACGTCAGATGTGCGGTTTAATTTGACAATTAAAACCATCTGTTTTGATCATTTCATCACTATGAAACATTTGAACAAATCTGGATTCGTGGCTGGACCTGATTTCACACACTGTGCTCCTTCAGATTTGCATAATTCCTTCATTTTCTCCATTGTCTTGTTCATTTTTGATGATGTTGTGATGCCTGTTCAGTAGATGCCTTTTGTTTCCATGTTGGTGACAGTTTTATTAATTCGTATTCATCCGTTTTGTGGATTATTTTGTCAAGTTTTGTCGATTCAGTCATTTGTGTAACTATTATCTTACATTTGACTTGGAAAAAACATGGATTTATTAGATTCAATCTCAAAGAGATGCTACATTTACTTTTGTGTCATGAGGCAAAAACTTATTATTATTTTTTTTTACAAATGTCTTTATTGGATTTTTACATTTTATTATAACAAAAGGCTCTGGGAATGAAACAGAACGCCTAGTCTGTATGAAAAATAAAAATGACAAAATAAGTGAGTAAATTAAATTGGTCCGTGATAACGTAAACAGTACGTAGCAAAAGAGCAAAGGTTTCCAGTGAGAATATTTGAAAATATCAAATCAATTGACAAGTCCATGACACGGAGGATATGGAGTCCAGATTCTCATAAATTGTCCCTGAGATTAATCAGATTAAAAATTTTAGTCTGTTTAATGTTAGTTTGACAGCCCTAGTTCTTACGTTTCACTTTTTGGTGAATTCATGGATTATTTTTGTCATTTTAGTTTGGTTGCTTAATTCGCTTCTTAAAAAAATGTTAGTGTTTGTGTATTTTCTTGGTTATTTTGTTCATTTTGTTGGCATATTCCTTATGATGTTCATTTTTATGTCATTATTTTTCACATTTAATAAGTAAAATGCATTACAAGTTATAATTTTGGTTAATTTACAGCAGAAACGTGTATATTATGGATTAACTTTGATCTTAAAGGGTTTTAACAACGCTTTAAAATGTAATTGTCTGATACCTGAGGGCACCCTGAAATGATAAATAAAATGAACCAAAATTCCTAGAGACTGACAAAAACAAAGAACACTTTGACTTGGAAAAACATTTTAAAGACATGGATTTATTAGATTCAATCTCAAAGTGATGCCACAAAAGGGATTCCTTTTGTCATGAGGCAAAAACAAACGTCTTTATTGGATTTTTACATTTTATTATAACAAAAGTCTCAGTGGAACGAAACAGGGCACCTGGTCTGCATAAAAAATAAAAATGACAACATAAGTGAGTAAATTAAATTGGTCCGAGATGACGTAAACTTCACGGCAAACTTGTATCAGAAGAAAGCAGCAGCAGATGAGGCGAGACAGTGAGAATATTTGAAAATATCAAATCAGTTGACAAGTCCATGAAACGGCGGATATGGAGTCCAAATTCTCATAAATTGTCCATTTGAGGAACAGAGTAAACGGGTACAATATTCCAGAGGAAAGCATTCCGTAAGGATTCTGTACCACATTGTTTCAGTGGGAGGTTTGTCACTTATCCAAGACATGAAGATGTTTTTCCTCGCAGCAAATGCAAGGATATCAAAGTCTTTTCAAGCACACAATGTCCTGACTTGGATGTTTCAGAAGTAAAGATAAAGGGTCCAGTTTCAGGGACGCTCCAGGTATTTTTTTTTTTTTTTTCCATATCCTGCATAAGATTGAATTTTTGGGCATAACCAGACACGGTGTGTATAGGTTCCAACAGCAGCCGGACACTTCAAACACAGAGGTGGAAGCTGACGATTCATCTGACGTCTTTTACCGGGAGAAATTTCCACACGATGCAGGATTTTGAATTGCAAAAGTCGTGCACGGTTGCACACTGAGATTTTTTTTTTTTGTGTATACTCCCAAATTGCGTCCCATTTTTCTTCACTAATATCCACACCAAGCTCATTTTGCCACATCTGTGCTAAATTATTTTTTAAAGCTTCTAGAGATGGTGTTTTTAAACACGCGTGTTGAGAAATTAATCAACCAAAGCTTTAGATTTTTAAACTATTTCTTCAGTAATCTTATGGTAGGAAAATACATAGTGGTTAGCATAAATAAATAAAAGCAGCATGCAGTTGTTGTCATACACATTTAATAAGATTTCAACTGGGTGTAAAGCAGCTACCATGTTGATTTCACTGCCTCCACAGCAGCGACGTGGGTTTCAGGTGTTGCACAACTCGGCATGTGAACCAGCTCAGCTCATTGTTTAAAGCGGTTAATTCTGCACCTGCCACATATTCTAAAAGCTTTTCAAAGTCAAAAGCCTGTCATATTCAGTGGCAGCACTGTGACGCCCAACGCCTGTGCTGTGCATCAATTTGACAAAAGTAATGCGTTAACTGTGATTTAATAAGTCTTAATTGTAAATTGACAGGTCTTTGCTCCAGTTAACGTTACAGTTTTTGTGAATTTCTAAATGGTTTTTGGTCACTTTAGTTCCTTTTTTGTTTAGTTTGTGGCAGATTTTGTTCCTTTGGGTCACTTTGTGGATTATTTGTGTTCATTTGTACTTTTATACTGTTTAGTTCTTATTAGAGCTGTTGAAATTGATGCATTAATTATTTGTATGATTAGATTAAACATTCTTTTAACACGATTAACAGGTTAACGCAGTTAATGCACAATAACTCGTATATCGAGGAAAAAGTGATGAAATCTTATATTACATTTGACCCACGTCACTGCCAACGTCTTTAGTATTTACTGCTTCAAAGTCAATTTAAATGTAAAAATAAAAGTCTTTACACATTTTGAAACAAATTACATTAGTTACTGATAAACAATGAATCAAAAAACATGTTGATCAGAACATTGCAGAGGTTCTGTTAAGTTCTACAAAGCAGCTGGAACTTACTTTAGTTACACAAGTTTAAATTACAACAAAAATACACATTTTAATGTAAAATAAGTCATTTTTGTCCAGTGTCTGTCACCTTATGTCATGAGTGTTTCTGCTCCCACAAAATGAAAAATAAATGGTATTAATAGTGATCAATCTAAATTAATCCAGTGACCCTGTGATTAATTTATATTAATGACAAATTGGTATTAATCATGATTAATCAATTAATCCACAGTGATCCTGTGATTAATCAGATTAAAAGTTTTAGTCATTTGACAGCCCTAGTTCTTATGTTCACTTTGTGGTGAATTTATGGATTATTTTTGTTTTTTTTTTTTTGTTTGTTTGTTTTTTTTTTAATTGGCTTCTTAAAAAATGTTAGTGTTTCTTTTTTCTTGGTTATTTTGTTCATTTTGTTGGCATATTCCTTGTGGTGATCATTTTTTATGTCATTATTTTTCACATTTAATAAGTAAAATACATTACAAGTTATAATTTTGGTTAATTTACAGCAGAAACATGGATATTATGGATTAACTGTGATCTTAAAGGGTTTTAACAAAGCTTTAAATGTAATTGTTTGATACCTGCAGACACTCTGAAATCCTGAAACGATAAATAAAATGAACCAAAATTCCCACAGATTGACAAAAAAATTAACAAAACTAGGCAAAAAAACAAAGTATTTATTAAATGAATGAACAAGGACAGAATAAAACGATTAACAAAATAATCATGAAATTGACCAAAATTAGCAAAACAAATTAAAAAATGAACAAATGAGCTACCTAAGTTGCCTGACATCAACAAAAAATGAAAACGTGGATTCCAACGGAGTCAAAATTCAGTAAATTTAGTCGCCTTATATTTTTAACGGGGAACAATTTGACACCAAACTCCAGTGCTGTGAAAACGACAATATGTCCGGGCTTCCCGGGAGAACGGCACCTGGCGAGTGGCTTTCTTGGAAAACCCGCTGTACCCAGTCTGTTTCCGTCTTTGTGCCGTCCACACACACACCTGTCAGTGGAAAAAGATGCTAAGCTACTGTTCCGGAGACGGCCCTGGAAGCAGGACGGATAAAGTGTCAGCGTAACTCAACTCTTCCCTGCCGGTCCCCAGGTGGTAAACCATGACACGGGGGCAAAGGAAGGGGCACAATGGCACATTCCTGGATCAGTGTGCGCTGAATGGTTGGACCCAACCTTGTGTGGCATTACCCAACCTCCCCTGTTTGATCTGTGCAGTACGTCACAATGTTTGCATAATACTGCTCTCGCAATAGAGAGATGTAGTCATTTTGGCAGCGACACCTCTGTGTGACTTATTAATTCAGACACAAGTTGATGGTTTTTTTTTTTGTTTTTTTTTTTGGCTCGAGCGAAGAAAGCCATTATAAAACCTTTTTTTGGGCAAAGTGTCAGACTGTAGTTTCAGCTTCATAATTTATTTGAAGTATCACTTTACTTTTATATACGTTCAGTTTCTTTTATGTGAATCCTCATCGAATTGTGAAGTTAAATGTCGTTTTTGTCTCTGGTTTGCATTCTTAGAAATTTAAAAAGACAGCGACCGTGACATTCCCACAATTGAGGTTTGCGTGATTTAGAGGAAAAAGTCATGTTACAGGTATTGTGGTGAATATTGCGATCCGAATGCGAAATGTCAAGGTAAATATGCAGACCAGCTTTAAAATATTAAAAACATGCATGCAAGACTTTCATAAACCAGTTATGATTCTTCCAACATTTATGCAAGTGAAATCCCACTAAAACCAGAATCAGAAAAGCCTTCATTTAAGGGGCAATTCAGTTTCCACAGTCCACCAAACTCATACATAATTTACACGTTACTCCCATTTGTACAGTACGTTTACAGTAAGTAGAGGTAGAGACTGGTACACAAGTGCAAGTCAGTGAGTAAGTAATGGTAAATAAATAAAAGACATAAAGAGGTTAAACATAAGGGATGGTCTCCTCAGTCAGGAGACTGTTCAACATTAAGCAGGAAGGAATAGAAGACCTGGAATAACGGTCGGTCTTTAATGTTTTCCTGACGGCATTAACAAGAACTCGTGTGACAGGATATGGCTTCGATGGTTGATATGAGCTTTTTGGACTAAACATTCATTCCAGGAAGACGTTCTCCGCTTGACTTCTCTGATTTTGGAACAGACTATTACCCAGACTGCTCTTCAGTGACAGATGGTTGAACCAGCATTTGAAATGAAAATATGGGCAAACACTCAATATAGTAAATGTATACTATACACAAGATAGGAGTACACACATGAAAAGACGTGATCTTGCACAAGTGGATTCTTTGTCCCCAGTTTACGGTTGACTGTCAAATTTCAGAGTCAAACAGCGTTCTTCAGTATTTGTAGGAATCAATTTGGACATCGTGGCATTGAATAGTACTAGTAAGTCGTGCGAAAACCACATAAATCTGGGTGAATTGCCGCTTTTTACAAGAATATGACTCGACTTGCGTCCCTAAGCCACAAATTTGTGGAGGACATTTGACTGATTGCTGAGATATGCTTTTTAAAACTGATTCCAGTACATATAGTAATATCAGATTTTGGCGCTGCACTCTGCAGTATTTTTATATGTACTGAAAAATAATTAAATAAAACTGAGTTTAGCTGATGGAACAAAAACTACGGTAAAGAAAACATTTGCTGACACCATCCATGGGTGAAATATGTTTGTTAGAGCTATTGTTGACTAGTGAATTATTTTAAATTCTCTGAATCTGTGTTGCACTCAAATGTTTTTGGCATCGGTTCCTTCATTATGCCACTAAACTGAAACTTTCGGATGAGAACCAAAGCAAGGCATTTTTGGCATCATTTTTGAACATTTATAAACCAAAAAGCCCATTTAAATTGGCCAATTTCAACACTTGAAAAAGACTGTCAGTAAGCTGTATGAGCAAGATGGGGCGTTGTGAAGTCAAAATAATGATTCCAAAAATGGTAGACCTGCAGCTGGGTTGGTTTTTGAGCTGACCATTTTTGTCAAAGTTAGTCATTCCTGCAGAAAAAGCTTGTTATTGGCCTATCGGTCTGTCTGTTGACAGGGTTAAATTCTTTTGTAGTGGACATTTGTCACTATTTTCTGGTGTTTTTAGGGAAATAATAAAATTCTGAATACTTGCAGGCCAGGTTGGCCGTCAAAGGATGAGTCATCAATCTCTAACTTTGAGGTAGAATGAACTACATGTCAGAATATTGAGTAAAGTATTCATTTACCGGCACGGCACTCGGGCAGATTACTACAAATGAGGTTAATTGCAGTGAGTCAGATCCATCTCCAAGTCCCAGGCTGGAGATGGATCTGGATTCACAGAGACACTCCAATCAACCTACTGTGTCTTATAGCTGTAAGCTCTTGTTAAAGCAGCTTTTTGACCAGGTGTGGGATTGTAGGCCTGGATAGTCTAGTGATTCTGGATGTGGCCTGTATGATGCTGGTAATGTGCTTGTGTCATATGATGCATGTTTACAGCAGTGGACTTAACAGACTAAACGGTGAGCTATTTTGCGTGGTAAAAATTTCAACATGTTCCCTGTAATTGTTGGTGGACTTGACCTGGCAGAACCTGTTTTCCTGCCTTTTCTGATCAACAGCTGAACAACAAAGGCTGGTGTTTAAAGCTGGATTCAAAATGCTGACGTGTCAGATCAGCGTGCTTTGATTTGTTGACATCTTAGTTGCTAAGCAGTTGTTTCTGCGGGAGGTTTTCATGGTGCACAGAGTTTCGACACACCTTCTCCTTCAGTGATTTTTTTTTTTCTTTATTTTTTTTATCACTTTCATCTTTGTACATTAATACTAAAGGCATCCAAACTGGGGGAAAAAAAGAATTATGTTGTAAACAAAAAAATTGTTAAACAACCCCAAACGTGTGTTATACTTTAGATCAGTGGTCTCCAGCCTTTTTTGCGCCACGGACCGGTTTAATGTCAGACAATATTTTTGCGGACCGGCCTTCAAGGTGTGGCGGATAAATGAGGCGCTCATTTGTAAAACCCGATAAGCACTACCGCGGCCAAAATCGAGTTATGTAGCAGAGTATTCCTCAAAGCCTCCTCTATAATGTACAAGAGTCGTTATGGTCCCACGTTCTTGCGGTTTATTTTTTTTATTATTCATGGCATTTTGAATGTCACTAAACTTTAACAGCGTTTTTCTCCGTTTTTTTATTTCTGGCGCTTATCAAGTTCTGCAACTCGGTGCCTCAACAACAAAATAAAATGATACGGCTGACATAGAAACTGGTATTTTCTAAATATAATAATTAACCTGAATCCGCTGTGTTTGCAACTTTATTAGCAGCATCCTTGTGACATTGCGCAAACATAACACGAGTAATGACCTCCAAGCCCCTACTGTATGTTTGTAACGGTAAAGGTTAAACATGCCTTCAACATAAGATCCATCACAAGAACAAATATAAAGTGCATGACAAATACAACTCACCATGATGTTGAATCAGTGGGAGCCTGAACTTGTTTCTCTGCATCCAGACGGTCCCGTCGAGGGGTAACGGGAGACGATGACACCCGAAGTGTGTTTATGTCCAGTCTGTTCCATAATTTTGTTTTGGTTTCTGTCACTGCAGAAAATCCTGCTTCACATTTCAAGGCTCGTCTTTTAATGCAGATGCTTGGTCTCCAAGTGGTGAAGCAGTTTGGAAGGCTTCATTGCCTCAATAGAGCCAGTTGCTGCATATTATGCAGAGACGGCTCGATGCGTGGAAACGTGTTGTAATAAATCCATATTTCCAGTCGGATCCTGGTTTTGTCTGTTAAATGCAGCTTTGTTTGTCTTTGAAGTCGTAGGCTCTTCTGGCTCCTCGCTGGCTCTTTTACCCTGTGCAAACAAACTTTCCAAAGATGTTTGTTTTTCGTTCATTTTGCTTGCTTGAGGGCTTCAAGTTAGTGGTAATGTATTATGTGTTATTGGCCGACACAGCCTGTATAAGAAGGTAGCAGATGTAAGTAAGACGATAAGGCAAAGAGAATCCGGTAATTATTCAAAATAAAATACCGTTCATAATCATATAATAAATAAAACGGAAATAATGCAAGTTATTTATTCTTTCTGTGCAGCCCGGCACCAATTGACCCACGGACCGGTACCGGTCCGCGGCCCAGGGGTTGGGGACCACTGCTTTAGATTGTCCAAAGTAACCACATAAAGCTTTGACAGCTTTGCATACTCATGGCATTCTCTCAAATTGGAACTGTTTTTCAAATCATTGTTATTTCTTGCCTTCATAGGCCGTACTCACACTAGGACCAACTGGCTCAAGCTGCACTGAATTACATTTGTCCCCCTCCTGCGCTGGTCGGTCCGCATTCAACATTGGCCCAGTTCCAAGCATCCTGAGGCGCAGATATACCTGTACCTAGGATATCACATCACAGTACAACTCCACTGACTTTGTGGCTCATGTTTGAGTTGTTTTTAGTCACATACAGACTTCCACTGGATTTCTCCATTTACATAGGGCAGAGATTTTCAGTTTAATCACGCTGCCCACAGGTGATGAGCTTTGTACTGTATGTCAGGTCTACGTTATGTTTGCATGCTCATCCGTTAGCAACCACTCTGTGCCGAAGCACTCTTCTTTCAACGGTGCCAGGGCCAAGGATTCGTGCTGTGCTTGAGTGCGGATTTCAGCATTCATATTAGTCAAACAGTCCAAGCTTTAGACATTAAACATTTGGGCACAGGACAGTGGCCCTCGCTTTTCAAATGTGTGGCAACCGGCATAAAAGCCACTGTATGCCAACCCTTACATGAGTCGTCAAATGCTCCTATCTCGCCAATTTCGGCTTACGTGACGTTCAGCCTTGATAAAACTGGCGGCTGAGAACAGTTGTCATTTTGCATGTTAGGTCCCTAATTATTCTACCCCTGCCCCTCGGTTTACAACATGGAGATATAAAATATGACCAAGAAGAGGAACTACTCTAACCACGAAACAGAAAATATCCAATAGAAAACATCCAGGTGAACCAACTAATGTGAATTTGGTATCAAATAAAGTCAATTAACTGTAAGTACGGAAGTAAATCACTGCTGTGCAGCATTACCAGCAGCAAAAAACTCCAGTTGAACTAATTCATGCATATGTAAATCTAGAATGCATGTAGTTGTTGGTTTAATTATATACATGATAAAAATTGTCACATCTGACGCTTGTACACAGACAGTGGGTTATGGAGTAGGTGATTAGGACCCCAGCATCTATTACTGTTGTATTGCTCCATCATCTGTATCATTGCAGAGATAAAGTTAAATCAGGAGTCAGCCGACAGGTTTCAGATGAACCATTCCGGACCCAAACAAACTGAACCAGAACATCGCGAGTGTCCTCTGCCCCTGCAGCTTGAGGGGCAGCTGTCAGTCTGGTTCGCGGTGGTCCGACACCACCTGCCCTGGCTTCTGACAGGTTCTGGAGGAACAGACCCAGATGTGCAGGTGAATAGTGGAGAGAAATTGCTCACATCCATCACCGACAAACACTGAAAAAGAGCAAAGAAAACCTGAAACGCATGAAATATTTAATCCAACATTAGTCGTCTGTATTCTGATGTTTGTAGGATTTTAATTGCACATGACAAAATCATACTTGTGTAGTATGTCAGAATAGAAACGAGGAAATGGAACATAAGAACAAAAACCTGGTAACTGTTCAATGCATTTTTCTAGTTATTTATTAGGGATTTGACACAAAGTCAACTTTCTCAGAATACGTTGTATCAAAGGTAATGTATTCTTATATGATGTGTGAGTGCAGATGTTTACATGCCAATCGGAATATTTCAGACTGCCGTTATCTTTTGCAGAGGAAAGTTGTGTACAGAGTCAATAGCCCTATTTGTGCTACTGCAACTACTGTGAAAATCCATACTATGGCAAGAACTAGTCAGTTAAGAGAAAGACATTACTTGAGAAATGAGGGTTAGTTCATCTGAAATGTTGCTCCATTAGAGCCGGTTTCATCGTAGCATTTGATGGTTGTTGTGATTGTAGCAACGTTTTGGACTGACTGACCATTTCTTAGAGTTGCAGCTTAAAGGTGCAGTATGTAGTGTTTGGAATGTAGCTTTTAGCCAATCATTTGTAGCGGTCCGTGCTGAATAATTAGACAGGCGACCAGAGTCAATACGGATTACAATCGCAAAGGTACCTGAGCTCATTCACTCAGAGTTGAAAGCAGTCGTAGCCATACTTGGCGACACTACATCATCTGACCACAGATGACCGAAGACAGGCAGCCTGCGTTTCAGATTCCTTCAACATCTGGTACAAGGAAAAAAGAACAGACCTACTAGCTTGACAGCTGTGAGGCTGCAAGCCTTGTTGACTGGCAGGTGGCCTGTTTTAATCATTAGTGGGATTGCTGAGTCATGCAGCTATTTATTTTGAACATGGCAGAAAAACAAACAGGAAATGACAAGAAAAAAGTACAGAACAGAAGTTACATCTGTATGCTTTTGTCGTTTAACTACGCTTACATTTTTTTTGTCCGATTCAAACAGTTCAAGCTTCACATTGTGCATCTTATTCAGTTCATCTCTACTATAGCATTTCATAATTCTAACCTTTTTATAATTTTAAAATATGAAGTTTTTTTTGACAAATTTTTCTAGCATAGGAAGTTAATGGAGAACTGTAACAGAATGTATGGTTACCATGGCAACAGGACAGTGCTTTGATTCCTACTCCACCAAAAAGTTGATTTAATTCTTGCACTTTTCCAGCAAGTTCAATTATTTTTGACTCTGCAATCCCACGCCATCTCTTCAGAGATTGACAGTTTCCTAGTTCATATGGATTCAATCAATCTTTATTTGTATAGCACCTAATCATAATCGCCGATTATCCCTAGGCGCTTCACAATTCAAGGCCGAAATCTCATCAATCAATCAAATTTCCTC
>JAQQAE010002704.1:0-21702 GCA_029823295.1 Pseudamia nigra | reverse complement strand
TCTATCTATCTATCTATCTATCTATCTATCTATCTATCTATCTATCTATCTATCTATCTATCTATCTATCTACCCACACACAGACCACACACACACACGTTTGGTATTGTCAGAGGTGGAAGCAAACTATAGAGACCAAAACCGTTGTTTGTACCAGGCTATAAACATGTTTATTTCATTTTAACGTGGCACTCTATGGGGATTGACTTCCTTTTTGGATTCAGCCCCTTGTGGACACTAAAGGTAGTGCATTCTTTGACACTTTTAACTCGTGGTTCAGCCACAGAGGTTGCCGCTTGGACAAAATCCAACAACATCCCAGAAGTGAAGCTGTAATGTTCTGTCACATACTTAATATGTTTTCTCATTTCTTTAATTATGTTATTTTAGGACTTAGAATTTTCTATATTTCTGCACAAATATGACTTAAAACGTCATCTGTTTCATGGATTTATGTAATAAGGCGCGTGTGTACATTGCATTATCACCCTCACAGGACCTGTTTTCTGTTTGTTTTGGTTGAAGTGCAGGAAAGAAAAGGCTGGAGGAGCAAACTGACAAGTTCAGGTTTGGTACAGTATGTGATGTTGTTTTAAAAATGCCAAGGTGCAAAATAAGAGCTAAAACAGCAATCAAACACAAAATGAAAATTGGTTTTGATTTAGCACAAAGTTTTTCTATGGCTTTTCCAATCTGCGGTACCAATAGCATAATGTATATACACCAGCGTATGTGGTCCTCAGTGGCAGATAGGGGGGGAGGTTTCATTTCAACCCTGGGGGGATGGGAGGCACCTCTGAATCCCCTTGAAATCTAGGACTTTTCATAGGCTTATACAGGGAACAGAAAGCTGAACAAAGTATTATACTGACCATGAAAATGGACAAAAGGGCAAAAGAAGCCACAAAATTAATAAACAAGCATGAAAGTGGACAACATAATCAGCCAAAAGCAAAACAATAAACAAAACAATCAAGAAAATGAGCAAAAGTGGGCAACATAATTCAGAAAATGAACCTGAATAGACAAAATGAGCAAGAAAATGGAAAAAAAGTAATCTAGAAAATTAACAAAATTAGAAGTAAAACAAAGATGAACAAAAAGGACAACAAAACGAATGACATATGTATGAAAATCTACAAAGTGGCTCAAAATCATCCAAAATGAGTGAAACAATCAACAAAATTAAGAAGAAAATGGACAAAAATTAAGAAAAAAATTAGCAAAATAATCAAGAAGCTGAACAAAATAATCAATAAAATAAATTTCTTCAATTGACAAAATATTGTCAGATGAAGAAAGTAATCACTAAAATCAGCAAAGAAAGATTAAGAAAATCAATAATGATTAATGAAATAATGCAGAAAATGAACGAACAAAGAATAAAATGAACAAAATCCATCCATCCGAGCGAAGTCAAACAAAACAAAGTAAAAAATATCAAGGAATTAAACAAAAAACAAATTGAATAAGAAAATAAATGAAACAAAACAAAATAAATGCAGTTGAACAAACCTGTTGAATAAATAAATCAACAAGACAAAGAAGAAAATGAACAAAAATGTTCAAATATAATCATAAAATTGAATAAAATCAACAGTAAAATTAAATAAAATGAAACAAAATGAAAAATACCCTCAATGTTGAACAAAAGAACAAAATTGATCATAAAATTGAATAATACAATAAATAAAATTAAACAAAATGAATAAGAAAGTGAAGAAAAGAGCAAAAGTAAACATAAAATTGAACAAAATTATCAGTGATATTAAACAAAATTAAACAAAATGGCAAAAAAGATATCAGTATTAAACAATAATGAGCAGAAATAATCATGAAATTCAGCAAAATCATCATTAAAATTAAACAAAATGAACAAAAATAATCAGAAAATTGAACAAAGTCATAAAAATTAATAAAATCATGCAAAATGAAGACAATAATTGAAAGAAAATTATTCATCAGTAAAATCAACAAAATGTCACAATAATGAACAAAATAATCAAAAATCAACAAAAGTGAACAAAAATGATCATAAAATTGAACAAACTCATCAATAAAGTTAATCACAATGAACAACAAAATCAAGAAAACAAACAAAAATGATCAAAAACAATACTAAAGTTGAACAAAGAATCTATGAAATTAATTCAACCAAAAATTAATATAATCGCAAAATAAATAAAAATGAAATTGTCAAAATTATCAAGAAAATGAACAAAAATGAACAAAAGAAGGAAGAAAAATAGCAAAACAATCAAGAAAATGTGCAGAAATGGACAAACTACACATCAAACTAAACAAATATTAACAAAACAGTCCAAAGTTATGACAATCAAAGTCCAAAGTTATGCAATAACAACCCCAAAAATGGACAAAAATGTAAGTATTCATGTAACATGGGGTTCTACCGACCCAGATGATAAATGTTATCTGCATTTTAAAAAATCATGGATAAAGAAAAGTTTAAATATATGTTTATTTATTCTTATTTGGTTACTTATTTTTATTAACATTTCAGTAAAGTCTCCAACTCAAACAGATGGAGGATCAGCGTGTGTTGCAAACTCTCTTCATGTCGTAAATCGCACAAACACAGAGATGTGTGTCATTTGTTCATCCTGAGTCATGTGAACCAAAAAGTTCTGAACACACACACACACACACACACACACACACACTCACCCACACACACACACACACCCCCACACACACACCCACACACCCCCACACACACTCTCCCACACACACAAACACACACACACAAACACACACATGCACACACCCTCCCTATTCTCCTCTGACAACTACCAGATGGCAAAGGGAGGCTCGACACTGCGGATAAATGAGTGTGTGTGTGTGTGTGTGTCTTTATGTTGGATGTGACATGGGAACATGGAATGATGTGTGTGTCTGGGCTAGATGTGGTGTGTGCACATTACCAGTCAAAAGTCTGGACACACCTTCCCTTCACTGTTTTTTTCTTTATGTTTTAATCATTTTCAACATTGTCCATTAATACTGAACACGTCCCAACTGCGAAAGGACACATGTGAAATTATGTAGTGAACACAAATAAAATTTAAAAACCAAGAACATGTTTTCTATTTGAAATTGTATAAAGTCGCCACATGTAGCTTTGATTCATGGTAGTCACTCAGAAACAATTTGTATGCTTTGTCAATAGTTCATTTGTGCCATTCCTTGCCTTCCTATCAGATGTCTTGTGGAGGAAGGTCAGGCCTATTAGTGCTACTACAACTACCGTACAAATCCAGATTTGAGCAAGAAACACGGCAAATACAGTACATTAGTTTAAGAAATGAAGGTCAGTCAATCCGAAGCGTCTCAAGAACTTTCAATGTGTCCCCAAGTGCAGTAACCAAACCAATAAACACTATCTAAGGTGCTTTGAATTGATTTATTAATTGTAATCAACTCCTCTTGGTCTTCCTTTCCTGAGATGTTCTTCATGAGAGCCAGTTTCTTCATAGTATTTGATGGTTTGGGCAACTGCACTTGGGGACACATGCACGCATGTACAGAGTCCAGTATGGATTCGTACGGTAGTTTTTGTGGCACTCTGTACCCACCCACCCTCCGCTGCACAAGACAACTGACAGTGTAAAGGACATTAAGGAGGCAAAAGATGGCACAAATAAAGTTGCCTGTTATTTGAGGATTGGTGTCTACCTCATGAAGCTACATGTGGCTACTTTGGTTCAAAATATAAAACGTGTTCCGGGTTGTTTAACGCTATTTTGTTTGCTACATACCTCCATATGTGTTCTGTCACAGTTTGGATGCTGTCAGGATTAAGGTAAAATGTGTAAACTAATGAAAATAAAGAAAAACCATTGAAGGAGGTGCACCCGGATGTTTGACTGATGGTGTGTCTGCATTTGCCAGAGACAAAGCGTGGAGGGGTTGACCTTTCTGCTAGTCGGTGCATGGTTTATGTCAGTGAATATGCTCTCATTTGTTCTTTATGTGTATGTCTACATGTGCTCTGCATTTTCCTGCTGTTCACCTTTCTCGTGTCCTCCAACAAACGGTTTTGCCGTGAGACTCAGTGTTCTAGCTCTGCATGAGTGTGTGTTCAAATGTCTGCAGGTGTGTGTCGGCTCAGGGACCCAAACCATTTCCAGAACTGTTATTGTCAAACTGTTTAAAGCATAAACACCTGTTTTTGTACTTAAAATTTTTGTTCATTTTTGCTCATTTTGTTTCTTTGTTTGTTCATTTTGTTAAGTTACACCATTATTTATTTCATTTTTGTTTATCTAATTTGATTATTTATGTTTATTTTTGTTTATTTACTTGATTATGTTTGTTGATTTCTGTTTATTTTGTTGCTAATTTCATTGATTTGTGCTCATTTTGGTAATTTTTGTGTTTTGGGTTGATAAAGTAGTATAATTGGACTGTTGTTTGTCATCATTTGTGTAAAATATGGGTGTTCAATACGTCGATCACGATCTACCGGGCGATCGTGATGGTAGTGTGGGTAGATTGCATGACATTAAAAAAAAAAAATAGACGCCTGTCAGCCTATCATCCATCCTGACACATGATTGATATTCAGGGCAGCCAGTCAGGTGACATCTGACTTTTTCTGACACTTAGGTCACTGCGCATGCGCAAACAACCTATGCCAAGTGCAGCAAAATTAATAAGCTAGATAGAGAGTTACCTCCAATTTTTAGACCTCAGTTTTTTCTCTTAAACTTAAAGTGTATAAAAATGGGGGAGCTGGACCAAGTAAGAAGAGAAAAACTTATCACTTTCATACAGAATGGGAGGAGGACTTTTTTTGACATTCTCAAAGTGCATTTCCCTCATCTGCCAGTCCATCATCGCTATACCAAAATAGGGAAATGTGGAGTGGCATTTTCGGACTGTTCATAAAAAATATGACATTGACTTCCCACTGAAAAGCGAGCTGAGAAAAAGAAAGGTGAAGGAACTAAAATGCCAATTGTCCGGACAGCAGTCATCGTTCTCATAACATACTTCAAAAGCGAAAGCCACCACCGAAGCATCATTCCAGGTGAGTTAAAGTCATCAGAGTCAACTCAAGTAATGACAAAAAAATGTACATAATTAATTGTGTTGTGCAATGTTGGCTCATGGGGTAATGCAAGATCCATCCACATCCATTGTACATACAAAAGAATTCTCAATATATTTATAAATAAATATGTGTTTTGCATTTTTGTAGTAGGTAGATCATTTTGACTTGGTCATTTTGCAAGTACCTTGCATGCTGATAAAGTGTGAGCACCCCTTCTGTAAAATACAGTAATTCCTACACATTGAGGTCTGTAGCCAAATTTGAGAGAGTACAAGCACAATTTTTTTCCATCCATATTTGGTTATACTGTATTTTGGAGCTCAATGAATGATGATGTGACTACCTGTGTGTGACCTGTGGACTTTATCTGCTCTACTAATAGGAATATTACCAGGATCACACATTTCTTTGCATATGCACTACTTTTTTTTATTTTTTTTTGGATCTTCTTTTGCGGGATCATTTTTGAATTTATATGGAGAGAAGAGTCCTCTCCAAAGAGGACATCCTGGACCTGACACAGAGGAAATATAGAGCTTACCAATCAATCCTACTGCATCCAAGAAGGACTCTGTGTGGCTGCAAGGCTGGTGCCCAGAGGAGCCGCTGCGGTGGACGACTAACCTCACTACACTGCAGGACAGAACATTACAGAAAATCCTTCATCCCCACTGCCATCAGACTGTTCAAGACCACAGATGATCATACTGATTTGATCTTTCTAATGTATGAGGTAGTCAGATGAATTTCATGAAGACATTAATAATGTTCTTACAATTCAATTCCAAAACATAATGGTAAAGAATTCTTTAAAAAATTCTGTGATGCTGAAGGTGATCCGTATCATCCCAAAAATCCAATCAACTGTTCCTTGTCCAATTTCTGATGGTTGAAAGTTACATTACAAAGTAAATATACATCCCCACTTTTTATTCCAATTCAAATCTTCATGGAGTCACACAACTTAATAGTGATAAAACTGAAGTCCTTGTATGTGCCCCTAACAGTCTGTATCCCCAAGGTAATGGAAAATCTTGGTTCCCTAACTTGATTTTTTCCCCTGACTTTTGTTTGGATTATTGTAACTTATTCACCTTTCTCAGTAAAACCTCCATGGATCATCTGCAGCTCATCCTGAACGCCGCAGCAAACTTCTGACAAAGGACAGTAAACACGCTCATGTCACCCCGATTTTAATTTCTTTGCACTGGGTCCCCATCCATTCCAGGGTCCATTTTAAGGTCCTGGTTCTGACTTCCAGAGCCCTGAATGGACACGCACCATCCTACATCCATGAGCTTTTGCATCCGTAAATCACCAGCAGGACCCTGAGGTCGTCCGATCAGGGTTTGCTGGCTGTGACCCCCGCACTCTGGAACTCTCTCCTCTTGAGCTTGAGATCTGTGGACTCGGTGATCTCTTTTAAAAAGCAGCTAAAAACACATCTTTTTTAAACTTCCATTTGGATAGCTTAGTCTTTTATGATTTGGATGTGAATTTACGTATGTCTCTTACTTTACTGTGATTTTATTATTCTTTTAGCATTATTCTTGTAAAGCACTTTGAGGTTTTTTATCTTGAAAGGTGCTATAGGTGGTGGAGAAAAAGGTACTTTTACATTTTAGGCTCTTTGTGAGGTTTGTTTCTTTTCATGATGAGTGATTAAAATTTGCATCACCACGGCAGCGTATTCCAAATAACTTTGGAATGCATGCAAAATGACAAAATTTGAAGTTGTTCATTTTCAGTTTAGTGACTGCAAATAACCGACTTTTTGCATGTGGCACATGTACCTCCAAAACTGTCCCATCTCTAAAAGTGAATTTGCGCCCAGACCCTAAACAACTACGTGTCACCACATTCAACAGGTACAAAGACTTTTTTTGAGTTTTCAAGCACCTTGTTTAAACTCAATCCGTCACTCGATACATGTGTGTTCATTCCATTTCAGTGGTTAATATCACTGTTATCTGAGTTCAGTCTGCTCCAGGCAATTCCTCTTCAACCATTCTTCATGTTTTTTGTCTCATCACAGGGTTTTCCCTACAATTATACAGTTCAGGCACAGCACCAGCTCCATGTAGGCCAACACCTAACTCCAACAAAAGCTAAATCCACCTGAGTTGATGTGGGAAAAATTACTTTTTCTATATCTGATGGTCACTATGTCTGATGGTGGATCATAACCAGGTTGTAAGTACAGCTTCAAAATGTGAAAAAAGATGAAACAGCAGGAAGAGACAAAAATAGAAAGTAGGGAATTTATTGAAAACTACATTTAATCTCAAACATGCTGTTCATTGGCTGATAAAAAGTACGAGGCAGCAGCTAAAAAAAAACCCAAAACCAAACTAAAAGTGTCAAATAGGACTTGGTAGTGAGTAGCCCCACTGTTCTTGTTGATTACTTCCAGTACTCATTAAGGCATGATTGATATAGTTGTTTCCAGGAGGCTGCCGGGAACATTGCTCCATGTGGTGAAAATGGCTTCATGACAGATGTCCACGGTCTGGAACTAACATCTGTTTTTGTAAACTTCCCTTGCCGTCCATCCCCAGACCTTCTCAATGACATGTAGATCTGGGGAACATGCAGGATGGTCCAATAGAGTGACATTATCCTCCTGATGAAGGAGGAAGTCCTTCATCAGGTGGCGATGTGAACTACAGCATAGTCCTGTTGAAAGACCCAGTCAGTGATGCACAGATGAGGGTCCTCCATCCAGAGGGATGCTTGCTGTAGCATCTCCACATAGCCAGCCGCCGTTTGACGCCCCTGCACAACCTGACGCTCCGCTGTTCCTTTGAAGGAAAAAGCCCCCGATCATGATGGAGCCTCCTCCACTGTGCTGCGTAGAAAACAACTCCTTGTCCTGCCAGTAACACTGGGATCCATCAGGACCTTCCAAGATTTTGTTGTCAGAGAATAAAACTGTCTTCAACTTTTCAATGTCCACTTTTGGTGCTTCGTTGAGCATAGGAGGAGACGCGGCCTTTGAAGATGTGTTTTGTTTTCTAGATCCTTCTCTCACAGATGGCGTCTTATTTTTAGGCTGCAGTCAGCATCCTTTGTTGGGGTCTACCACTTGACTTTTTGGTCCCATAACCCTCAGGATCTTTTAAGAAATTTAAAGTGACTGTCTTACTGCGTCCAACCTGGGCAGCATGTTGTGAGAGGCCTCGCTTGTGTAGCTCAACAATCCTGCCGCATTCAAAAATAGAAACGTTTTTATCTTTGCCCTCAGGAGGTCATCACAGTGTGAATGCCTGAAAGAAAATGACAAGAAACACAGATTTTTGTGCAGATTTGGACGCTTTAAGGCTGCAGTCTTAGACTTTTAATCAGCTGATGAACAGCCTGCTTGAGTTTCAATAATTTAGATTCTCTGGTTTGTTTTTTTTTGGCTCTTGCACCTATTTTTCTTTTTGGATTTTGAAACTCTACTTACAACCTGGTTACGACCCACCAGCGCAAAAAGCAAATACTAGGAATTTTTCAAATTTTAAATTTTGACCAGGAGTGTATTAGTGCCCAGTGCACTTCAGCAGGATTTCTAGGTTGTTTTTTGGCAAAATAATGCCAATTTGTTTATAATCTACATTTATTTGAAAATATAATATTTTCTTGGAGCTGAACATCCAGACCTCATGAAACACTTCATATTTCATGTTTTGGTGAAATGTTAATGCATTAAATTGTTCATTTACTGTGCACATTTATGAAGGGAACAAAAAAATCAACAAAAATCAGCAAAATAAACAAAATAACTGACAAAACAGGACAAATTAAGAAGCAAACTGAACTAAAATGAAAATAATTGAAGTAACAAAGTCAGCATAATTGAAAAGAAATCAAGGGGAAAAAACAAAAATAAAAACATAATTAACAAAAATGAACCAAAAAACATTGCAAAAAAAATACAGGAAAAGCGTGAACATAATGAATAAGCAATACAATAAAAAGTTAAGAAAATACGCAATAAATTGGAGAAAATGTATCAGATGTGAACTAGAAATGAATAAAAAATGAACAAAATACAAAACCAAATAAATACAAATGATATAAAAGAACCACATGAATAAAATGAATGACAATATGAACGAGTTGGATCCAAAATAAATAAAATGACCCTCCCCCCCAAAAATGAGCAAACTAGTAAAAAAAAAAAACACAAAATGAATAAAAATAGTAAAAAACACATAAAAACACAATAATTCACAAAATAAGTACTGAAAGGGACAAAACTGATCAGAAATGACCAAAATAATTCAGCAAAATAAACAACATAATGAAAAAACAAAACAAAATGAGCAGTAATGAAAGGACATGATTAAGAGCAAAAATAAAACCAAATACACATTAGAATGATTAAAATGACCAAAATAACCCCAAAAACACAAATAAAACATAAATGAACAAAAATGAAAATAAACATATCAAAATAATTAAGGATCTCAACATAAAAAAATGACCTAAATAACCATAATAAAAAGTAATAATTTATGTAAATCAAGATTTTTTGATATCCGAAAGTTAAGAATTTACAAACTACTGCCATCACAAATTTTTAATTTTAAATTGGCTTCCAAAGTAGCTATAACATCCCCATTTAACCTCAAGCAACTGTTTGCGGTGTTTTGCATTGAAAAGACAGAAATTAACCAAATTTGAGACAAAAAATGAAACGCTAGTGACACACTTCTTGAGTTTTCCCCAACATTTTAATGTCTGTGTATCAGTATGAATCTGATTCAGCATACAACCTGAAATACAATCACTGGAACAATAGTCAAACCACAGATCAGCGTCACGTTAACGTCCAGAAAATGTGTTCAACCTTTCACCCACACGTTTGTACTCATCAGCCCGTGTCGCTAACCTCTGTCTGTAAATCATCCAAGTCTGTTGTTGTAGATGCGTCGTGTTCACACGTCCGTGTTTGCGTGCTTCACTCGACCCTTAAACTAAAACTGAATGCAGCTTCACAGGTTCGACAAGAAACAGAGGACAGATTCTTAAAGAGCCGAACGCAGACTGGTCGGGCTGCATGCCTCCCACTGACTTTATACTCCCTCTCTGCTTTCATCTTCGGCTCATTCTTATTGGCATTTACAAGAATTCTCCCTCTTCGTCCTCCTCCTCCTCTTCTCGTTTGTTCAGAAGGCACAGTCTTCTCACAGTATCCAGTACAAAGAGACTGTCCTTATAGAGCTGGGCGATACAGTTCAATATGATGTCATGATAAACATTTATATATAAGTTGATAAGTCAATAATTATCGCAATGAATGAAATGAAGAAAATTACAGCTATAGGCAGTTTTAAAGGTCCCATATTTTAATCGTCCAATTTATATCGATGCTGCTTACACACTCGCTGGCCACATTATTAGGGATGCTTGTTAACACAGCCAATCACATGGCAGCAATTCATTGTATTTGGACATAAGGTGAACATGATGTGGTTGTTGGTGCCAGATGGGCTGCTCTGACTACTACTACTCTGGTGAAAATGCCTTGTTGACGCCAGAGGTCAGAGGTGAATGGTCAGACTGGTTGGAGCGGATATAAAATCAACAGTAACTCAAATGACCCCTCGATGCAGAAGAGCATCTGTGGACGAACAACATGTCAAACCAGGAAGACAGACAAAAACGAGCAGAAATGAACCAAATACGTAATACAATGAGCACAAGTTAAAAAACAAAATTAACTGAAAGGAACAAAATGGACATAATCATTTAAAAAGTAATCAAGAAAAAGAATATAAATAAAACCAGTCTCGATTTCCACGGCAACATTTGTATGTTGTAGTAATGATTAACATAAGAAACATGAAAGCATGGATCCATCCTGTCCATTTCAGCCTGGGTTCAGATTCTGACACAAGGCAACTGTAAAAACAGTATAATGCACTTTTAAAGGTCAGTTTGCTTCTACTCAAGGGGGCGGGGCTAATTTGAGATTGAATGATTGATATGACTTGTGATGTCACATGTCACAAAAATAAAAATGCCTTGTTTGTCTTGTTTTCTTGTGAGGATTTCTCAGGATTGGTATGACTGAGCAAGCTCATATTTTCACAGTTTTTATTTTACATCATAGTTTACATAAACCTCATAAACCCGCCCACTTTTAATTAGAAAATACTCTGATTGGTCATTCCCAAGCTGAGCTGGGATTATATTCTGATACAAAACCACTGTAAACACACAACAAAGCACTTACCGGGGACTATTTTCTACGAAATACAGTCGGGAATATTGGTAGTTGCTCATGGGGTGGGTCTTATTTTAGCTTGAATATGATTAGTTCTCACTTTTGATGTCACAAGTTTGGAAGATTCAAAACAGCTTTCTCAGGATTGTCAATACTAAGCGAGGTCACATCATTCGTGTCACACCCAAGACTTTACTTAAGCCTCAAAACCCAATGAAGATGAATTTTCACAATATGGGACCTTTAAAGATGAAAAAGCTTGGTACAACATATGCAGAAGGACCAAACAAAACAAAAAAGGAGAAATATCATGAATAATATAATTTCATCTCTTTTCCTATAATAAAACAGATTAGGGGGCTCGAACAATAAAGTATCAAGTAAGTATCAAAATTAATTTCTGGATACTTGTGATGTCACAAATCTACAATCACTGTGTTCGGTCCGTCCACCAGGAACCCCAGTAGAGCCAACCCGGCATCCTGGAACAATGTGCCAGGGAGTTTACACGAAGGTATCCATGGCACAGACTGGAAAAAAGGTGTGGCAATACAAACGGAGTATACAGAGATGTCAGAATGAAGGATCTTGGTGGTATTTCTAACTGGAATTTAAAATACATCTTCTCACATGGGAACATGTGAGATTTGAATTAACATGGTAAGAAGGGGCACAATATGTCTCCTTTAAAAAGAAAAATCAGCACAATGAGACAGAGACGTTCTAAAAGATACCCCAGAGAACACAAATCATGTGGAACACGTAAAAGACATATACCAGATGTAAATGACATAAGAGTACATTATGTAACAAACTGCCTCAAAGCAATATTTAACACCTTTCTGTGCTTTTTGTAATAAATCACATATTGCAGTGGTAATCATCAGTGTTGTACAGAGTATACACAAACAGTACTCATAAAAGTAAATACTTGAGTTAAGAGTAAAAAAGTGTCTAACAAAAAAATTTTGTTTATTTTTAACTAGATTTTTTTTGTCTTTTTTACCAGGTTATTCCTTAATTTGTTAATTTTACTACTTGTGTCACTTATTTTATTTTTGTTCATTTTTATAATGTTTTTTATTGTTTTGATCATTTTTGCTTCCATTATTGCTTCTTTTCTTCACTTTTTGTTCAGTGTCTTGAGTATAATGTTCATTGTTGTTCATTTACGTGATTATTTTCTTCCTCTTTGCTCATTTAATACAGTATGTATTTATGTTCACTGTACAATTAAATTGACTGCTTTGTACAGTTTTGTAAATTTCCTCAATTACTTTAATTTTTTTGTTCATTTTGTTGCCTTTTGTGATTACATTTGTATACTTGCTCATTTTGTTGCTTAGTTTGTTCATTTTGAAATTTTGATTAATTATGTTGCTCAGTTTTTTGTTTTATTTAATAAATTGTTTCAATTGTTGTGTACCCTTACTCATTGAGGTGAAGCCAATTGTAACTGAATAAAAGTAAATTTTTTTCACCACAAATGTAACTAAGTAAGTGTTAAAAGTATTCTCTCAGAAGTACATTTTATGGAGAAAAACTACAAAAGCACATGTAAAGGAGTAAATGTACTCGAGTACTACCCACCTCAAGTAATCATTTATTTCAAAATGCATGAAAAATTATTATGTGTTGCACTGAGACTTAGGGGTGTTATTATGCAATGAAGTCAACATTTATTACATAATGTGTTGCTACATATGTAAATAATGCAAAAAAATGGCATGAATTATGCGAAAACAAAAACGTAAAAGATGATGCAAGATGAAAATAACAGAAGAAGTAACAAAAAAAGAGACCCCATAGTGTTGGATTTGGTCATTTCCTGCTAATTGGATTAATATATTTCCATTAAAGGTGCTATCTCCACATTGGCAAACTAGCTAGTTGCCAACCGTTCATGGTAGACCGATATTACAACCCTGCAGTTGTCAAGCTAGTATGTCTACTCTTTTTATTAATTTTTTTTACCTGTACCAGATGTTGAAGGAATCTCAAATACAGGCCACCTCCTCCATCACCCTGTGGTCAGATAAGCTCTGTAGTAGTTACCGCTATGACTAGTTTCAGTTCCATGACCTATGTGAGTCGTGTTGACTGGCGGGTCGCCTCATTGTAGACTGCACCTTTAAATGAATATAAATACAATGGATCCAATCGGAGACCATAGAAAGTGATCTTACTAACCCAAAGAAACCCAAAATATTAATTATTCTGATTTAAATGTGTATCATGATAACTTTTGCTTTATCGCCCAGCTCTGGTGCTTTCCCTCCTCTGAAGAGTCTTTACATTAAATCCACAGTTGCAGAGTTATGAATCAAAATCTTCCAAGTGGTTTTAAGTCTGGTCAGGTAAAAATACATATTAATTACTTAAAAAAAAAAATCACCACAGTTCATCAGCTAAATCTCATTCTCAGCCATTCATATGTACAGCACTTTTCATGACACCCTTAAAAAAAACAGTTCAACAATTTGTGTTCGCTTTGGTTTGATCATTAGTTCTTCTTCTTCTCCCAGTCCCCCCTTCTTCTCCTCCTCCTCCTCCTCCTCCTCCTCACATCTTCGATGCAGAGGATTGAGTTTTTATTGTCTGTACATTCTTCAGTCTGGAATCTACATCCGAGGGTCCGACTGCTTCCCACAAAAAGGCCTTTATGTGAGATAGATTCATTCATTGGTTCATTTGTCGAGATACAGGCAGCATGGGGGAGTAATTTCTTTGGTTTCCTGATGATTCTCCTTCCCCAAAATATGATTTTCCTTTGCCAAAAATGATGTTCCTTCCCCAAGAATGAGCAAAAATCCTCACATTTGTTTTCAGGTGATTGCACATTTATCTCTTTGCATCTTGATTTCACTTAATGAGGATAAAGGAAGATAAAACCTTAATTTCCCCCTCTGACACCCTTCTGTTGCAGCAAACAAAGCCTTCAAACTCCCAATTTTTCCGCTCCTTGATGCATCCCTCAGGCCAAACATTGAAGATCCAACATCCAGGCCATCAGCTGATCATCTTTACAATCAATGGATTTCAAAAAGGCCCCCTAAGTTATGTCTCCATCACCCCGTCCTTTCCTTTTCCTTCCCATCCTCAGAGGTCCAGGCGGAAAGCTCCAAAGTAGCTGGAGGAGTCGTCAGCATTGACCATCGTGGGGGAAGAAACAGAGACGAAGAGCTCATCGCCGGCCCTCAGTTCGAAGAGTCCTCCCTGGTAGACGGAGTGGAGGGCGTACTCTGCGTCTGGGGCCCAGCATTTGGTTCCCACCCCCTTCAGAAGCTGGAGGGAAAAATGGAACAGAAGTGGAATTGAAAGTAAGGATGAGAATTAGCTCTGGAATCGACACGTCAGTTGCAGCATCTGTTGAGAGATGAAATGTCTAATAGTCTATAGATGTACTCGTGTACCTGTATGGGGCTGGGGTAGGATGTTTTCTTGTACACACACTGCACCAGCTGATGGCTGACGCTGCGCTGGTCTCCATCGCTGGCTGCTGGGGACGGGTAACGGAAATATACCTGAAAGCGGGATAGGAAAGGAAAATAAATCAGTCAACTTCCATGATGCTCTAGAGCACAGGTGTCAAACCATGTGCCATCGAAAGCCAAGGCCCTGCAGGTTTTCTGTCACATGAAGCAGGTGATTTCACTGATCAGCACTCCTTCAATCTGAGGGTAAGACTTAATCGGTAACATATGATGGTTGGAGATTGGTTGGAAAGAAAACCAGCAGGATCTGGGCCCTCCGTGGCACATGGTTTGACACCTGTGCTCTAGAGGAATGAATTTTAGATCACCAAACACCCCGTGTCATTGCTTTCCCAACAATCTGTTCAACTGACAAATGTAATGAGTTCCTGGTTGGTAGTTTCTCATTTATTCTGTATCATGATATCATAGTGCATCCATGGAATCCACCACATTACAAAGCCATGTTTCTACAGTAGACTAGAACAGACAAACCAAACACCATTAAAGCTTTTTAGATCCTCCTCGAAGCACAGGGCAATGCTATGGATATTTAATCTGCTGCAAACTACAATTTCACCACTAGATGCCACTAAATCCTACACACTGAACCTTTAAGTCCCCTGGAGCAGGTTGTTAAAGTTCAATGGGTGAAAATGGCAACAACAAGGGAAAATTTGTACAGTAACTTCAAAATATCTTATTTTGTTAAAGTTTGATCAAGATACAGTACATGTATGGACCAAAGTTGGTACATTTTGTGTTGATGTTTTATAATGGTGCTATTTTTTGAGTTTTTGAGCATCCTTTCCTGTTTAATGTGTTTCAATTTGAATCATTTTTTCAGAAAACTGACTGAATTTAATCTGTTTTATTGCCATACCACGTCCATCCAAATGTCCCGTATGCTCACCTGTGAGTACAGGTAGTACCGCCCATCCTGTGGAACCCTAAGCTTCCCATTGGACAGGGTCATGTTGTGCAGGTGAGCTCCAAAGCTCTGATTGGCCCATGAGCGAACCACGTGGCGACAGGACTGATGTAGACCCGGTGTGGGGATCGGGTACAGAGGAAACCCTGTACATGCAATGGAGACACAGAGAAGAGGTTGAAATAAAGATGCTGTGATGGGTTAATGTAAGGGGAAGAAAACCTATCCTGAAATATAAACTAAACCTAGTTTGTCAGGGGAGTCAGGATTTTATACATTCCATGCATCACAGGAGGATGCATGGAATTAATCAGACTATCATGTGCAGCAAAAGAGTACTACAGAAAACAGAGGCAGTGATGAAATCCATGACCCCGTAGGAACAGTCCTTTTAGAATTAGCTCTAAGACTGCAGTTGAGCAATGAGTAAAAATGCATCCACAATGAAATACAGATTTATATCCGACCTACTTTAATTGTCATTGTAGCCTGGAAATCATCTAAATGTCAAAAGCAATAAGTAACATCTGAAATGTTTCAAACTCAAGGGACTCGATGCTTTCAAAGGTACAAGTGAAGGGCTTTGCGTGCAGCCTTTGTAGCCATCTTATCTCTTTGTACTTGAAGCATGACAACAGTTTCTCATGTGTGAAGTGGAAACTGGACATGGTGTAGAAACAGGCTGTATTTTACCAGGGAAAAATGCATCCATCACATTTTTATGGCCAAAGTAAGGTGACTTTATCTGTTTTTGATATGCAGTGAATGAAACCATTAACTCATACCTTCAAAATCGGATAGCCCTCCCCAATACTTTTTTAAAGTTACAAATTCTGCCACTTTAAATTTCATCACCCTCTCTAAGCTATATCAGAGTTTAAAGTTTATTTACGTAGCATTTTTCAAGCATAAGCACAAAGCACTTTCCAGTTTAGAAGAAGACACCAGAAACAGTACATCCCACCAATAACAGGCAGGGGCAGGTGGTGCTCAAATACATTTACTCTGTTACATGTACTTGAGTAGATTTGCAGGATACTGTTTAGTTTTACCCAGTTACATTTGTGATGAAAAAATGTATTTCTGTGCCGTTATATTTGGCTTCATCTCAGTGAGTTAATAAAATTAAAAAGGAGTGAGAAATGAGTAAAATAATCATGTATTTTAACAAGATGAAAAGACAAAATGAGCTACAGATTATAAAATTATCCAAAGTAACGAGCAAAATGAACAAAATAAGCAACAAAACTGAACAAAACAGTCAAGTAAATTATAAAATTAACATAATGAGCTCAAGTAAATATAATCAAGTACCGGTAAGCTAATAATAATAATAATAATACACTAGAAAATTGAATAAAAATCAACAAAATAAAAAAATATCTGTTGAATGCGAAACTGCCATGTTATGAAGTTGCTCCTCGAGTATCTTTTCTACAGTACTCAAGTAAAAGTATTGTTTCTTTGTGACAAACAAGTAATTATCAATTGAAAGAATAAACATACATTTCCAGTGAAATGAACAGACTGAAGAAAAAACAGAGTAAAAGTATAAAATGTTCAGTGTAGAAATTAATAAAATGTTTGCTTGTTAATTTAATTTTCTTTTTTTTTCTTTTTTATTCATTTTTAGAAGATTTTCATGTTTGATTTAGTAAAACTCAAACATTTTACTCATTTTAATTTCATTTCTGTTTCTTTTTTATTTGGTTCATTTTTTTTTCACTATGATGCATATTTTTTCTCATTTCATTTGTCTTATCGTTCTCTTGATCATTTTTTTGTTGATTTTTCTTCACCTTCTTAATTATTTTGTTTGTGTTTCCTCATTTTTTCTGGCTATTTGGTTCATTTTTGCCCATTTTGTTGTGTCGTTTGTTCATTTTTGTTTTCTTGACTATTTTGCACCTCCACCCATGTTAGGACAAATTCTACACCCTTGCAATCTGGGACCTGGCTTAAAAAATGAACGTATTCAGGCTGTGTGTGGACAAAACGCCCATACGATAAAAACAACTTTTGCAGAAGCTCCTAAACTCCTCTCTGTGTGGACATCCTCTCAGGTGTAGAAAATGAATACAGGGAGTAAAATGGATAGCATGCTTAGTAGGTTCTGGGCTCCCTCCAGATGCTCCAGTTTCCCCTGCCACTAAAACATGCACTTTAGGTTGATGTTTGATTGCATGTGTATATGTTATATTGCATGCTCATCAGCCCCCTGGGTAACATCTACAAGTGGTCCCCAGGTGCTATCAGTTAACACGCTGCAGCTTGTAAATGCAGAGTGAATTTCCCTACAGGGATCAATGAACTGAAGATGATATAATTAAATTGCTGCTGCAGTGTCTCTTCTGTTCAGTGCACTACAGTATGTGTGTTAGTGCTTATGCGCTCTTTTGTTTCTTTTACATTTACAAGCTGATGGTTCTTAGAAAAAAAAAAAAAGAAAACATCAAACACCCTGACGCTCCAGTACTTCCTGACGAGAAACCAAGGACAACGTGTGAACGTCAGCCCGTCTTTTCCTCCTTCAGTCACACACACAAACATACGTTAATACGCACTAACACACACTGAGGCATGAACGCAACACGTTCCTTGGCCTTTGTCAAGTTTATGGAAATAACATCAGGCTGCCTTTGCCAGGTTGTCAACACCCTCTGGTTTGCACGCGAGTCTTACATGAAACAACGTCACATTTACATCCACAGTGTAGGAGACACATACTGCACTACACTTTTTCTCTGATGGTGTCCCGGTAAATATCTGCCGTATGTCGGGTGACGGATGAAGAGGAGCGTTATTAGAAGAGAAAAAAACACACTATTAAATGGTTTATACGTGACATTTATCAAGTTAAACAACTGAATTTAATCTATAGTAGAGCAAGTCCAAGTAGCCCTTGTGATGACTCTTCTTCTTCTACTCCTTTCGGCTGTTCCCCTCAGGGGTCGCCGCAGCGAAATACCAATGATTTGCATGTTGCCCTTGTGATGACATAAGTGCCAATATAGCCGGCCACTTTATTAGGTACACTTGTTCAATTATTTGTTAACACAGCTGCAAAGGGAACCCTGCAAAACCAAAGGAAAACTAAAAGCAGAGGTGGGTAGAGTACACAGAAACTGTACTCAAGTAAACGTATTATTACTTTCTCATTACATTGTCTCAAGTTGACGTAGAAATACTCATAAAAATAAGTAATTGAGTATCTCATTAAACACTGCTCAGATATCATGGAATTTATTATAGCCTCATATATTGGGTTCAAATAAACATTCTGTTCATTTGTATTAATTTACTTGATTATTTTTTGCTTATTTTGTTGATATTTGTTCAGTTTTGCTGGTTATTTTGTTGCTGTTATTTTGTTATTTTTGACATACTTGATTGATTATTATTATTTTTTACTAGTGTTGTTGCTCAATTTGTTCATATTTTGATTATTACTCCATTTTTTGTTGCTTATTTTTGATCATTTTTAGTCATTTTGTTGCTTATTGTATGGATTTTTGGCTTCAGTTTCTTCATTACATGGTAAATCTTTATTTATTTACTCCATTATTTTCTTCACTTTTGCTTATATTGTTATTTTTCGTTCATGTGGTTGCTTACTTTCTGCATTTTCGTGATTATTCTTGTGCATTTTTGCTCATTTTGTTGCTTAGTTTATTCATTTTGATTTTTTTAATGGATTATTTATCATGTTGAAAAAAAAATCTACGTTTTTTACTCATTGGGATGGAACAAAATGGACCATTCCTTAAGGGCATGTAATGAAGTACTTGAGTACCCCCCCATCTGTGGTGTTTAGATGTGGCACTTTTAAATGTTGCAAATTTACAGATTCCCATTAAAACAAAATATATGAATTATTTATCTGTTCTGTACTTTTAGAGCATAAGAGATGCTTTTCTGCTCTATGAGGGCTATGTAGGGCAGTGTTTATAACTGATTTATCATGAAAATGCATCTCCTGACAGTATGAACAGTATGAAGAATGATTTCTCAGTCACTTGTACAAGGTCAATTGTTGTGACTGAGATGCTGTATACTTGACCTTTAGAGCACACTTATATTCTCTCATTTTTTGTTTTTTTTTGGGGATCTTGCCCCCATTTGATAGTTTCAGTGCAGAGACAGGAAAGTGGGAGAAGAATATGGGGAGTGACATGCTGCAAAGGGCCGTGGCTCGGACTTGAACCCGGACCACGGCCATCAGGCCTGGGGGCACTACCAGCTACCAAGGCGCCCCCTGGTTATGGTCTCTTTGCGTACGCCATGAAATGCGTCAGCGTGACTGTCATCTGCATCTTAAACTAGAAATCGTAACAAAATGGACAGATCTGTTTTCAATAATGAGTATAAATGACCTTATCAAAGAGGTGTGTGTTTAAAATGAGTAAAAACACTGTGGTCTTATGCTTTAGGGATTTTTGATGCTTTTTGTGCTGCAGTGAACTCAACTGTGAATTGATTAAAATCCACATAACGCATCATAAAACAGCCTTTCCTGACCCCTTTGACCTACAGTGCTGCGACTAGCCCACACACTCATCTCACCTTGCGAGTTGGTGTCTCTCAGGGTCAAGTGGGCCGATGGCCTCTGGGCCACAGAGGTCATGAACTTTGACCCTGAGGTGTTGAAAGGACGGGGCATGGTCCTTGCTTCTGGTGGAGAGAGGGAATTGAAAGGTGTTAGAGATGGAGCTGGGTGTGAACCTGTATGCGTGTGTGTGTGTGTGTGTGTGTGTGTGGTGCTCACCTATGAAGGTCTGTTTGGAGATGATGTTCTCTGTCACCTGGAGGAAAAGCAGCGGACATGGGTAAAAGTGTAAAAAAATGCAACCAGAGGCATTTACTGAAACATGTATCAGCAGTTGGTTCATGTAGATGATATTCCACTATTAGAGATCGACCGATTATCGGCTGGACTGATTATTGGCGCCGATATTTGGAATTTTGATAAATATTGGTATCTGTGTTTTTTTTAATTCAATGGGCCGATATCAAGAAATCAATTAAAAACTGTTTTATTTCGGCTCTTGTGAGTCTAGGATCCATGCACTTCTGGACCTATATATTTTCTATTTATTTGGTTCGATAAACATGCTTTAGGCATTTATTGTTTTTGTTTTGTATTTTTCAACATTTTTACGCCAATTTTTACACTTTTACTGCAAATGAATATCGGCTCCAAATATCAGTTACTGTAACTGCTAATAATCAGTATCGGTCTTGAAAAACCCATATCGGTCGATCACTAATTTTGTCACCCAAATTCATTCCCGCATTTACAGTATGTTTAAAATAAAAAAAAGCTTGCATCCATGATTATTATGCAATTGACATACAATGTTGAAATGGACTGTTACGATGCAAAGGTTGCTAGGCTAGGTTTCAGCTCAAGGGAAAATACACATAATACATATCACATATCGGAGGATATGAGCGTGGTTTGTAAACTCATGTCAGCAGGGTGATGTGCAGACAGCTGTGTGGATGGAGTTAATAAAAACAGGTGTGTGAGCGTGGGAGCTTAGACAAAGACAAAGACACAGACAAGGCGTCTCACACACGGGAGAATGGAGTGACCACAGCTCAGACAGATTCAGAATTGAAGTCTCAGAGACCCACGAGGGGGTTTTCATGCCAGCTGCTTGATCAGGTGGAAGTGGAGCTGAAAGAATTGAGGCATTTACCTACGAAACTAAGCATCAAACTTTTAACGAGCACACTGACACTGTTTGTAGATGATCACCTTTTAAAAATTCTGAACTGCACCGCACCTAGCAAGCCCTAGTGCTAAGGTGATCGGGACTAAGTCTTTGGAAGGACGCCGGTGGACCGGCGCTCATCGGATTCCAGCTGTAGCACCGATTCAATAAGGTTCTGTAATGTTTCAACATTTATTTACGTCCAGAGTTGCCTTCATTTTTGCCAAGATCTTGAATTGATGATGGGAGAGTCGGACACTGTGCAAAGTCTTCTCCAGCACATGAAAGGA